>JARHVA010000385.1:4977500-5197500 GCA_037957365.1 Torreya grandis | reverse complement strand
TGGAGCAAACCATCACCAAGAGAAGGTGGAGTTGGTGGAGAGACTAGACAAGGCTCAATTAAAAGATCAATAGGATTGAAAATAGGAAGAGACTAAGATATAAATTGAGTGGTAATGGGATCCTAATTGGGTTCTATATAGGGAAGAACATGATGCATAGAAGGCTAAAGGATAATCACAAATATCTCAAGGATAAATCAGCTAGAGGGGTCATGGTATCTATCAAAGTGATAGGGAATAGTCATAGAATGATCCAGGAGCATACTCCTATAAGGTTTTATTGTCTTCAAATCTTGCACTCTAGAAGAGAGTGTTTAGTCCTCTCCTAGATTTGGGCAATATTGGGACAATTCTAGGCATGTGGGTGTGCCTATAAGTGGAAATGAACCTCTAGGTTTGAAGGGCTAGCTCCCTATATGTGTGTCTAAAAAATTACCACTATTTAAACTAAATTGATAAAGGGAAAAGGGTTAGAAATGCATAGGTTAAACCTGATCTAAAAATGGTGATGCACCAAAATTGTCCTCCACATGAAAGTCACATGATTGCATGATATAGCAGAATGCAAGCCTATTGCCAAGATATGAAAAGTTATAACATAAATGTTTCAAAGTAGAGGTGAGATGTATGAAATCACACAAGGTAAAAAAACTAAAATACAACCTGTATATTTTATAAAAGGTTATACACATGCAAAATCTCATACATTTGGATGGACTCTACATGACCTATTAGACTAAAAATATTGATCAAAACATGAAGGACAAAGGACAAAAGGATGAAACCATCACTTTTTTTCACTTTGTGTCTCTTACAAACTTAGGAAATTGTTCAAAACTTGAAATCAATAGACCTATGCTTAATTGCTTAAAGGCAGGAAATGATAAAATAATTTAGCAGGATTTCACCATACTTTTGTGGATGGGTTTTACACTATCCCAAGGGTTGTATTTATAGCCAAAGAGGAGAAGATGAGGAGGAATTTGGTACCAAAGGGAAATAATCCATTTTTTTGGAGGTATCCATCCTTTTATATAACTAATTTTGATAAAGATGATTGTTAGGGCACTCTAATTGATCCATGTCACCTTCTCAAACACCCTTGGCTTGCCCCCTTAAAGATGCTCTTTTGATGCTTTCTTAACTGAATGAGATATTTTAGCAATGGCATCAAAATGGTTACATCAAAGAGCCACCTAATAGAAATTTTTTCTTGATTATTAACCTCTTCTCCTTGGTTTCTAACCCTTTTTGATAGCTCTTAAAGAATGACATAGATCATGATTTTGTGTCATCGATCTACTTGGCACAGATCCCTATAGATGATTCTCTATTTTTTCCTCTATTTCCATGTGGTAGATTTTCATTTGTCTATTCATGTCTCTTGTGCACTATCTATTATCCATTGGCTCATGTTAATAAGCTAAGTAGCTCAAGAAACATGATTTTCTCTTGTAGACCTATTTAGGTTCTCTGAGCTAATTTACTTGTAAGTTTATAAGTAACTTACTTGATTAAACCCAACTTGCTCCTATAAACCCATTCAAGTTTTTTTTACTCACCTAATTTAGAGTCTTTGAGCTACTCTAATTATAAAGATCATAAGTAAATCACCTAGATAATCTTGATTTACATTGTGAGAATCATTTGGGTTTTTAAAGATGCTCAACTTCAGACTTCTCTAGCAAGAAGACTTCAGACTTCTCTCCCTTGAATAATTCTCAATAGCTATTTCATGATGTTATAATTGACTTCTCCTAGCCCATCATGGGATATTTGAATCCCAATTGGTACTTCTTTATCTTGAATTTGATGTCTCCTAACACATCATGGGACAATTCCTTTGGGCACATTTATTCGACTTTTTTTCAAAAGGGGAAATTCTTCAAGATTTTTTCAAAGGGGAATTTATTCGATCTTTCTTCCCAAAAGAATTCCTTTGGACAATTTGTCGAAAATAATTCCTTCAATCTTTTGTTTAGGCTCTTGGAAAGTACTCCATTAAGAAATTCTGAGGGGCACTTTTGGAAAGGAAAGTGCCCCTTCGGGAAATCCTAAAGGGTACTTTGGGAAGGAAATTAACCCTTCAGTAAATCTCTAAGGGCACTTTTGGAAAGGAAAGTGCCCCTTCAATAAAATTATAAGGGTACTTTGGGAAGGAAAGTGACCCTTTGGGAAATCCTAAAGGGCACTTTTAGAAAGGAAAGTGCCCCTTTAGGAAATCTCGAAGGGCACTTTGGGAAGGAAAGTGACCCTATGCGAAATCTCAAAGGGAATTTTGGAAAGGAAAGTGCCCCTTCAAGAAATCGTGAAGGGCAGTTTGGAAGGAAAGTGACCCTTTGGGAAACCCTGAAGGACACTTTTGAAAAAAAAAGTGAAGGCAAAGTGTCGTTCAAAAAAAATCCAAAGGGCACTTGGAGGAAAACTGATCCTTTGTATTTTTGTGAAGGGAATTTTCAAAGATGAAAAGAGACAAAGTGACCCTTTAGAAAAATTCTGAAGGACACTTTAAAAAAAAATGTCCCTTTGCATTATTGAAAAATTCTATCTTTTAATCTAGATAAGGTGGCTTTGCATCATGGTAGGGGAGGATGAGGGATTTTCATTTCAAATAAGAGTTGTATAAGATGTTTATGATGACATGGAGAGGTCCACATAAGTTTAGGAAATGGGATTTGAGATGGGAGATTAGTAAGTTCCATGATATGATCCAACTCATCATAACCCATAAGAGGACTATTCAAAAGAGGTGAATAGTGTTGAAGGAGGTCTTTATAAGGATGAGCTAAAGTACATATGAATTTATGTTGATAAGAGGTAGAATATTTAATTGGAGGACATGTTTTTTCATTATCTTGAGAGGATGGGGTAGTTAATGCAACTTTAGTTTGATAATTGTTAATACAAGTTTGATTATCATTGGTAATAGGTAAAAATGTTGGAGGGATGGTAGAAATGGTATGAGAAGTGTTATCTAAGGGAGGGGTTGGAATTGGTTCATCAAAAGATATAAGGTCTTCTTTCCCTAACTTGGTTAAGTGAATTGGATAAAAATCTTGGATACCATGAAATGTGTGAGACAATTAAGGTGCGTGTATGGGTTGAGGATCAATGAAACTAATCACCCTTCACATGTTAGTCTTATTGACCAAACTATCCATAGGATTTAGGTCAATAATAATTTCAAAATTATTGGAAGAAGGGGTAGGTTTTTCTTGGTTATCTTGATGATTTGGAATAGAATCTTTATAGATTACCAAATGAGCATTAGCCTAGATCAAAGATGTATATTTAGTTTGTGCTTCATAGGATTTGAAAGCAATGTCATAGTCTTATTGGCATTTATGAATGATAGAATAATGGTTTAAATTGGGATCGAGAAGGAAATTCATATCTAAATTATGAAGTTTCCTACAATTCTCATGAGAATGAACCCAACTATCATGAAACCATCAAAAATTATTGGGATCATACCAATATTTGATGGGTCTAGTAGGATCAAGTTCTTGTAAGAGAGAATTTGGTAGACATTTTTGTAATTCTGCTAAGGATAAAGTTTTATGAAAATTGATGTTATTTGTTGAAGATAAATGAGTATTTGTCATGTGGTTAGGAGGGGAAGTTTATTCCATAATTTAGTTAGGAATAACAACTTGAATAATATGAATGGTATTATAAGAGTCAGTGACACCACCATTTGTAGCGTGATGATTCTTATTCTTAAGTAACATTCAAGGACACATAGAAGGTTGGGATGGCTTGAATTGATGTATAAGGAGATATTGATTTTTGGCTTGGTCAATGGCCTCTTCCAAGGTACATAGAGAGAGAGTCTGAACCTGATATTAAAATTTTGTTAAAAGAGCATTGGTAAATAGATGGAAAAGGTTATCATTTGTCATATTATGTTCACATTTATTAGACAATATTGTAGACACCGAAATCGTGTCGACTCCCCTGGTCATTCCTCGTCTTCTTTCTTCTTCGCCTATTGAACCCTTGCCGATCACTTGTTTCACCAGCATTGACCCTGGCAGCATGTAAAGAGGAGCACAGAGTGAAAGGTAGACTCTATCCCCATTATGCATCTGCCGACGTCGGTCTTTACCCGACCGATGTCGCCGACGTCGGTCACCTATCGGCCGACGTCGGCAATCCTGCCGACGTCGGTCACCTTCCCCTTGTCCGTTATCAGTTAGCATTCGGTTTCCCGAAATGGTTGACGAACCATTTCTAGAACCGTCCCCGTCCCCCGCCTTCATCAACCTCCGCCAGCCATTCGAACCAGATCCCCGAACGCTGATCAACCGAACGCTGAGCAACCAACCTGCGAATTCCTCCACGAACCTGCGAACTCTGAGCAATCATCGACACTACGACATCAACTAATCTGCACACCATGGCTTTCATCGGGTCTTCTACCAGGTAAGTCTTTATTCTGTTTATTTCATTTTCTTTCTTAGTTATTGTTTATGTTCTGTTATCCCTGCCTCTGTCCTCAAACCCCCGGCCTCTGTTCCGACCTCGTCCCAACCTCATCCCTGTCCTTATCAAACCCTGTCTCGACTCTGTCTAAACCTCGTCCCTGTCCTTATCAAACCCTGCCCTGACCATATCAGACCCTGTCCCGACTGTTCAGACCTATCCCGACTCTGTTCAAACCCCCCAGACTCTCCCTGAACCTGTCCCGACTCTCTCAGAACCTGTCCCGAACCTTTTCCCAGAACCTGCCCCTACCGACGCCGGTCACTGCCCTGACCGACGACGGCACATTAACCGACGTCGGCACCTTCCTTAACCGACGCTGGCACCATAGAGACCGACGCCGGCGACTGTGCAGAACAGTGCCGCATATCAGGTACGCCTTTTATTTTCTGTCATTTATTTCTGTCATTATCATCTACTTTCGTCCAATTTTCTACTCTTTTTTATCAGTGGGTTGATATCCTTCTAGGGAGTCTTCGTACTTCCGGGATTGGGCGTTCGCCTGACAACCCACCATATCTCTTATTAACATTTTTCCGTGTTTAGCCTTTTCTTCGCAGGTGTCATTCCTCCACAGCAAAAGAGGAGAATCTTTCAACGTCTGATTTCGGTGCGCACGACTGTATCAGGTACTTCTAGCCTTAACCATCTTTCAGTTTCTTATTTCTTCTTTGAATGTAGAAAGCAATTTTGCATTAAAAACATTCTGGCACGCCCGGTGGGACCCTAGGTCCTCCTTGGGTTCTTTCTTTCTTTCGTTCATTTAGGTGCATTAGGTTTCTTCCTTTTCGCCTCCTTTCGTCTCTTCTTAAACAACATCATAAGCAGAACTAAAACGAACATTTCTTTCTTTCTTGCATTTCTAGACTAGCTAAAACTCATATTCTTCGACTCTTTCTCCATTCGTCTTCATACGAACAAACATTTTGACTTGGACATTAAAACACTTTGCATTCATTTCTGTTTGCCTGCATCTTTTAGACCACACATAGTAATTAAACCGCATATTGAATTAATCTAGATCACTTGATGTTACACGACCAGACCACTTGCACAAAACAAACATAAAACTTACCTGAGACAAGGCCCGACTGGGATTTCATCCCCCAGCGGATACCTTACCCGTCCCGGTGACCCTACTTGGATTTCATCACCAAGGGGGAAGCCCACTCCATTCTCTGGCAGAGTCTAATCTCTAGGCGAGGTATATTTTGGCTAAGTGAAACCAGCTAACCACTGGAATCATGAAGTGAGGGGAGCTTGCTCCTTAGCACCAGGCCGCGTACCAGACCCTAACACAGACTTCTTGAGCGCCTTAACAAAACCCGAAACCATCCATAGACTGCTTCTTCTAGGACCCATTTTTCAGCCAATCTTCCTCTACACACACATTCTAAGGCATAAGCCACTATAATCCTAAAAATTTACTTCTAGGGTTTTAGGATCTGCTTGTGTTTTCATCTTTTTAGTTCTTATCTGCTTTTTTGAACTTGTGAGGACGTTCTCCCTTGCCTTGAATGGTTCTGACACGTAGTCAAACCAAGGCTCTTCTTGACCACGCTAGCCATCAATCGCTTTCGCCTACCCCGCCTACAACCAGCCCTATAATGGAGTTCTATTCAAAGACCGAAAGAATTCCTACTAGACCATCTCCAACCCAGACGCCTATCATCCCAGAAGGGGACCGAGATTTTTCAAGATTCTTGGACCTCAATACCTCAGCCCTCCAAAACTATCTCGCAAGAAAACCAATGCGGGACCTTTCGAACAACGTGGCGACGACATCAACACCGTTCGCCACCCAACCTTTTGCGACTCAACCTTTCGCCTCAACCATTAACCCGACCATGGCCTATACGCAAAGTTTGGCCTCCTCGTCTATTTTTAGACCAACCTCCACCGGGGTTTCATTACCCCCTCAACCACTTGCAATTCAACCAAGTTCTACATCATACCAGAACTTGATTGTCTCGACCCCGCACACTCTTGCGCCTATATATGCAGGAGTGCCTACCTCGCCCTTTGTCAATGCCGTCACACAACCTCCTTTGGCGGTATCTAGTCAGCCTATGCCTTCGACCTTCATAACCCAACCACCCTTAACCTCTACTTCTGCCCCTGCGACTAGTCATCCGTACATTGTACAACCGACTATGTCGCACGCCTCTTCTAACCTCTTTCAAGCGCCTTACAACCTAGGGGGCGCTCAACCCGCCAATCCGTCAGCGGATCTTATCAAGATACTGATGGATAAAATGTCCCGTCTCGAAGCTTCTATCTCTGGTTCAAGCAATACTTTGTCATATGAACAAGTTTGCAGCGAGCCCATCCACCCTTCTGTCCCTATTCGACCATACCCTAACCATTGGGAGCTTCTTAAATTCACTCACTTTCAGAGTAAGGAAGACCCACAACAACATCTAAAGGCATTTAGGCATGCCTGTTATCTTATCGCCCACGACGATGCGTTACTTTTACGCACGTTTCCTATGTCCCTTTCTGGCCCTGCCCTTGACTGGTATAGTTCTCTTGCCAGACATTCTATCTTTTCATTCATCCAACTCGCCCAACTATTCGTTGACCATTTCTCTATCAATATCACTAAACAAGTTTCGATCACAGACCTTTACTCCATCAGACAGTTTGACAACGAATCAATCGTCGATTTTGTCGCTCGTTGGAGAAGCTTGATCAATCAGCTCTCCTTCTCCTTGCCTCAACTTGAGCTCATTGAGCTCTTTTCTCGAGCATGTGTCAGTCATATCTCGTCCACCCTGCGGGTTCAAACATTCCACACTTTCGACGAGGCCTTCACCATGGCCCGAAAGCTTGAACTCCGTGCCATTGAAGAAGATAAGGTCAAATTGTGTAACACTAACACAAGAACCAATGACCATTCTTCTTCCAGACCTTCTTCTGCCCACTCTCACTCCGAGGAGTCGGCAAACACTGTCATCTTTAAACCATCATCTTCAACAATAACCAACCGCTCATCATCTTCAACATTAGACTACATCAATAAACATTTTCAACGTCAATCCTTACAGCATCAATTCACTCCAATTAGGGAGTCATATGCCTCTGTCTTGGATAAACTCGATAAGGGGGATCTTATTTTAGATAACCCGAACGCACCACCCAACCAAAACCTTGACATCTTCAAGCAACCCCTTTCTAATCACCCACCTACTCAAGACAACGTCCAAACCATAACCATTGACCCTCAAGACCATGATATACACACGGTCGACACTATCTTTTCTCTTATCCCTGACCAACCTCTTTCACAGGTGGAAGACCTTTCTTCCCCTATACCTCCTCCACATGGCGAAGAACTTTCTTCTCCCACTAGTCCTCCATCGATTTCTCCCATATTGGAGGACGCTTTGACCACATCAACACCAGCTGCCTCGCCTTCATCCTTATTATCATCCATAGACGATCACACCTTTTTGACTCCCCAACCACACACAGAAGCCATGACTACTCTAGAGCTCTTTCCACTTAAAGAGCCCACACCTTCAATCTCTTCTCCATTGAGAGAAAAACCGTCCACATCTAAGTCCAAACCCGCGCAGGCGTCCATCATGCCCAAAGAGACTAAACCTCTTGGTGTTCGTCCCACATCTAATCTCGCCTCGCACAAAGGTGGCCCTCAACCCAAACCAAAGAAGGCTACTAAACCACACCGGAGGATTCCTCCCCCACCTTCGTCACTGCCCTCTATCTTGGGCCCACATCCATCTACTTTACTCGGAGTGCTTCCCACTCCCATACTTCACAGAGGTAAGTCACCTCCATTATTCTATCAACCCGTCAGACTTATACCTCCTTCAAACCATCGACCAACGCCTCTTACGCCTCCTAAACCAATGTCACCAACCCTCTCTGCAATAAAACATCCCGATCCGTTAGCAGGTTCTTATGCCTTGCTCTTACGGCAATTGTTGCAGTCCTCTCGTCTCTATCTCCCACCTCTTAGACCATATCACTCTCTCGGACCAAAACCACCATGGTTCGACCACACTCGCATTTGTGCGTATCATCGCACGCCTGGGCACGACACGGAGCATTGTCATGCCCTCAAGGTCGTCGTTCACCAATGTCTGGAGAATGACACCTCCCTTCTCGACCACGTTATCAACAAACCTTCAACACCACCTCACTCATCAACTCTCGGATCAAGGCCATCTTGGTTCGACAACTCTAAATTCTGTCACTATCATCACACTCCGGGACATGACACCGAGCGTTGTCGCGCTCTTAAAGCTGTCATTCGTCACCACTGGAAAAAGGACACCTTTCTTATCAAGGATCCTCTTGACCCCCTCTTCAACAAAACATTATCAACACCAACCCATACCTCTCCAACCTCGTCATCTAAATCGGGATCTCCACGCCAGACTGTGGTCCCTTCGCTGCCTTTAACCCCCTTATTCGACATTAACGCAGTCCATCTGACCACTAAACCTCAATCGACTAAAACTAATCCATCAAACATTCTCCCTAGCCGCTGGGGGAATTCAACCTTCATCCAAACTTCGACCAATTTTTCAACACAGTCTCGACCACATATCAATCACTCTTTCAACTTAACCTCAACCAGACCAGCAACCAAACATTTAACCCGACCTCAACCAAACATTCAACCCAACCAAAGACCAAATACCAACCAATCAACCCTCGACCAACCATTGACCAACTATCACATGACCAAATCTCAACCAAACATTCAACCCAACCTTTTTATCAAAACATTCAACCTTTTTCAACCAGTCAACAACCATATCAACCAACTTCACATCCACTCATCAATCAACACCTGACCAATCCAGAAAGAGGCAAATGGGGCAAGTTTGCTCCTAATTGACTCGGACCTTAGCATACAAGCATGGCCCAGGGTCTTATTAGACCTTAAACCCCCTTTTATGCGTTGCATCTGCGACCGTTCTACTGCTAGTCGAGTATTCGTCCACTTGACACTTAACTTGAGCTCGTCCCTTGAGCAATCCCCATCCTCTTCATCCTACTTCCTTTCAACCCTATTCCTCTTAACAACTCCTATAACCCTTTTATGATGTATGGATACTTTGTCCTACTAAAAGGGAGCCCTTGACCTTCTACAGTCTTGTCCATGACTCCATTTCTATCAAAACAAATCAAGATGTCAAAACATATCCATGGTCACTATATCAATATCAAAATCAAAAAACAGACTGCTCCCTCGAAGGACAGCTGTACTATCATTGCTGTAATAAATAGACTGCTCCCTCGAAGGACAGCTATTCAAAAGCCTTATTATTAAACAAAAATATAGACCACTCCCTCGAAGGATGGCTATGACTACTCTGGCAATAAACAGCAACTTATTTTAGAAGCTTCCCGCATTGATCAGCTTCGCAACCTGACCACCAAGCAAATGACATCTCTATGCAGGCTTCCCGCATCGATCAGTCTGCCTCTCAAAAAAAAAAAAAAAAAAAAAAAAAAAAAAAAAAAAAACGAGTCACGGACTTGGCTTGTAGTTGTCTCAGGGTCTCCTATAAAAAGGGGCAAAGTTATCTCTGCTCTTAAAATGGGTTACCCTCTCTCCTCCTCCTATTACCTACTCAAGGGACTTCGAGCTCACTTTAATGTCTAAGTGATTCGATTACCGCTCTAACATAACTTTGGTCAACGACGTCACACATAAATGGGGCTCTTGGTTCTCATAACCCTTATCTATGCCGTCTTTTTGGTCCTTGTCAATGAAAGAGCAATTTGCCTTTCATCTTCTTCTGCCCTTTGGTCACATTCACCTTCATCACTTGTCGATCAACTCAGCTCAACTCTCTTTTCAGACCATCAACATGACCTTGCCTATTCACCCTAGTTTCTATGGACACCAATACACATGAAAACTATCGACTCGCCCCAATTTATGTTAAGCATAAACCAATACTTGCTGAAGCATAAATAGACCTCAATTCATTTTTAGCATACATCCATCATGCATATGGGATATTGCTAGGGATGAAAAACCCCTCAACCAATGTTGCAGAATACACCATTTGGAAAAGGCTGCAACATCTTTTTTTTCCTCACCATCCCTTTGACCCTTCCTCCCTTCTAGGGAGAACTACATCGGCCTGAGGCCCTATCACCAGGGCTATGTAGGCAGCACTCAGTTGACATGGGGTCTTCTGGGGTTAGCTCGGCCGCATCCTCTCATCCTTTCGTCCATTCATCCATCCATCGACCACCAACCATTGGAGATCATGCCTATCTCCTCCGACCTCGATCACTTCCAAGACGTTGTTGCCTTGGTTGTTTTTGCATGTATGCTACCTCATGACTGGTTAGCAGGATTGTGCGCAGACCTTTTTGGACCCTCACAAGTATAGGATCACACACCGGTTGATCCACAATACTTGTGACTTTTTCGCGTTTCTAGGAGCACTTCCTGAGCCCGGGATACCTGGAACGCGACGACCCATTTGGAGCTTCAGCTTAGATTGAGTGACCCGATCAGCAGACGACTAAATGCTGGGGCCCGGTTACTTCAATTTTGGCACTCCTCGACCCTTGACCTGCGACACTTTGGCCTGACCATCTCGTGTAGTGGTATACGCGCAATCACGACCTTTGCAGCGTTCACCCTCACCCCTTTTTTTATCCACTCTTTATCAAATCAGCACCCGATTCCCGGTTCCCTTTCCTCGACTCCTGCTTTGAGGGGGAATACCTCATCCTTACTCAGGGCATTTCGCTTCCTATTTTTGTCTTGCAGTTCATTCGAACAACCAACAAGACGAAATCAACCCTATCCCTCGCCTGGGGCACTCACTCCTATTTTTGTCTTGCAGTTCATCCAGAACAACCAACAAGACAAAAAGGGGCAAATGTAGACACCGAAATCGTGTCAACTCCCCTGGTCATTCCTCGTCTTCTTTCTTCTTCACCTATTGAACCCTTGCCGATCACTTGTTTCACCAGCATTGACCCTGGCAGCATGTAAAGAGGAGCACAGAGCGAAAGGTAGACTCTATCCCCATTATGCATCTGCCGACGTCGGTCTTTACCCGACCAATGTCACCGACGTCGGTCACCTATCGGCCGACGTCGGCAATCCTGCCGACGTCGGTCACCTTCCCCTTGTCCGTTATCAGTTAGCATTCAGTTTCCCAAAACGGTTGACGAACCGTTTCTGGAACCGTCCCCATCCCCCGCCTTCATCAACCTCCGCCAGCCATTCGAACCAGATCCCCGAACGCTGATCAACCGAACGCTGAGCAACCAACCTGCGAATTCCTCCACGAACCTGTGAACTCTGAGCAATCATCGACACTACGACATCAACTAATCTGCACACCATGGCTTTCATCAGGTCTTCTACCAGGTAAGTCTTTATTCTTTTTATTTCATTTTATTTCTTAGTTATTGTTTATGTTTTGTTATCCCTGCCTCTGTCCTCAAACCCCCGGCCTCTGTTCCGACCTCGTCCCAACCTCGTCCCTGTCCTTATCAAACCCTGTCTCGACTCTGTCTAAACCTCGTCCCTGTCCTTATCAAACCCTGCCCTGACCATATCAGACCCTGTCCCGACTATTCAGACCTATCCCGACTCTGTTCAAACCCCCCAGACTCTCCCTGAACCTGTCCTGACTCTCTCAGAACCTGTCCCGAACCTTTTCCCAGAACCTGCCCCTACCGACGCCGGTCACTGCCCCGACCGACGACGGCACATTAACCGACGTCGGCACCTTCCTTAACCGACGCCGGCACCACAGAGACCGACGCCGGCGACTGTGCAGAACAGTGCCGCATATCAGGTACGCCTTTTATTTTCTGTCATTTATTTCTGTCATTATCATCTACTTTCGTCCAATTTTCTACTCTTTTTTATTAGTGGGTTGATATCCTTCTAGGGAGTCTTCGTACTTCCGGGATCGGGCGTTCGCCTGACAACCCACCATATCTCTTATTAACATTTTTCCGTGTTTAGCCTTTTCTTCGCAGGTGTCATTCCTCCACAGCAAAAGAGGAGAATCTTTCAACGTCTGATTTCGGTGCGCACGACTGTATCAGGTACTTCTAGCCTTAACCATCTTTCAGTTTCTTATTTCTTCTTTGAATGTAGAAAGCAATTTTGCATTAGAAACAAATATATTTCATTATTTAATGAAAGCTTATGTATTTTTGATATGAATTTAATTAAAATTGATAAAATGGGCCAAGGTATTTTTAAGGAGATCATTATTTTAGAACTTTTTGACTACAGCATTGACTAAGTATTCTAAACTAGTGATGGAATGAGATTTGAGTTGGTTATACCAATCTCAAGCATTACCCATGAGATTTTTTTCTAATAGCTTGGTAGAAGAAAAGGTACTTAACTTGGCCCAATATTTATATAGATTTATAATTTTTTTAAAATGAAGAGTAAGATCAATTGACCCATTGTAAGAAATGGTATGGGTGATACCTCCTATATCAATATTATCAATTTGAGATGTAAAATGATCATTTTGAAAATTATTGATTTTTTTAATTAACAAGAGGAGGTTGAGTAATAAGATTACCATGGGAATATTGAAGAGGAGGTGGGGGAACATTTTGGTTATGCAATCCCCATGGCATCTGTTGAGGGTGGGATTGCATATGGATAGGATGATTTTACATTTACATCATTTGATTTGCATTGTTAACTTGGAAAGCATTCATTTGATTAAGAGTTTGTAATAGGATTTTATGGGTTTGATTTGCATTATTATCATTATTTGAAGTATTATAATTGGTAGTAGTGGCTTGGGTACCACTATGATTATTCATAAGAGTTTGAGATGAACTATTAGTAAGTGAGGCACTAGTGGCATAATTTACTTGTGTGGAAAAATATGGACTAGTAGAGGGATGATAAGAAGTAAACTATAAGCATGATTAATATGGGAATAAAATGATGAACTAGTGAAATGTTTGATAATATTAGGTATTGGAAGAGGCCCACTAGATGTAGAACCTACCATGTTAGTAGAGATACTAGGCATAAAGGTGGAGGAAATCAAAGAGGAAGAAGTAATGTTATAAGAAGGGGTAAAAATAGAGGGAAGAGGATAAGAAAAAAATAATATAGTATCCCCATATCCATGTGATAATGTGGGATAAGGTGAATTGGTATCCTTGACTTGAATACTTATCATGAGATGGTAAATAGTATAAGCATCATGTCCTCGATGTTGAGGAAACTCATTGATGAAGAAGAGAATTTCTAGTGTATAGTCTAATTTGGGTTGGTCTTCAAATGATAAGAAATGATTATGAAGTGAAAGGAATGAGGAGGGGTCTTATAGATTATAGTTTGAGTGTTTATATGAGCATTAATTTCATCTAGGGTAGGAGCCAAAAGCTATTTGTGGGAGAAACTATTAGGGTTGGTAAGCCTCATCATATCTATTTAATTCAACTCATTATTGTCTTCAAGAAAGAGGTTCATGATGAGGGAGAGAGATTAATGAAAACAAATTTGATGTAAATTAAAGAGAGATAAGAGCCAAATAAAATTATAGAGTTGATCAGGGTGACCTAGTACTGTAAATAGGGTATGAACCTAAGCCAACAAAGATACAAAGTTGACCAGGTCAACTTAGTACTATAACCTTAGACAAAGGTTATCCTAATAAGGATATAGAGTCAACCAATTTGACTTAGTGATGTAACCTAAGAGGTGAAAAGGAGTATTTCATCAACCAAGTTGACTTAGTACAATAGATAGGGAGAAAGATAGTCTATAAGAGACTATATCAAATATAATGACAATGTATTGAAAATAGGAAAAAAATTCAATGTACTTTAAAGAAAGAAATAGAAGTAAACACATAAATAATGGGATGAATGAGAATGATCCAATTGGCACATAACACAAAACCTTACACCAACACTAGCTAATGCAAGTTTTTTCAATACAACATATAATGAGCAAAGAACAAGTATTCAACTGAAAAGTAAATGCTATCTAAGTGGTTATCTTGAATGTTATTAAATTATTATAAAGTGTTATTTTAAGTGTGATAGGGAAGTGGGATGAAATTAGGTAACTAGAAAGCAAACTATGGATGGTTTCAAGGTGTTTATGCTGAAAGGGATCTATATTGGTAATGGTATTGGATTGGTATTGGGGCCTACCCCCTCACTTCAAATCCTATAGTGATAAGCGTATCAGGTACTTTTACAATATATACCATTAACCACATTTTTATACTTGGCCAAAAAACCAATTCAACTTCCCCCTTGGTGATGAAATCCAACTAGGTAGGCCTTGGGTAGACAAATGTTTAAATTCATTTCAAAATTATGTGATTGGTAGTGTGTGAAAGAAAGAGAAAAATAGTGAAACTAAATGATATATTGAAAAACCACCTAATTAGACTATGTGAGCTACTATAAGTATGTAAATAACTAAAAATTATAGTGTGAATTAATTACTAGCATATAGTTGTTGATTTCTAATTTAAACATGGTAAAAATTTGATTCAGATGGCATTGTATGCAAACATTAAAAAATGAAGTCAATAAGGCCACTAATTTATTATATAAGCAAGAGTCCTTAATAACTAAGTCAACCAGGTCGACCTAATCTTTCACATAGAAGATAGATTATAGAACTAAGTCAACCAAGTCGATGTAGTTTTTTATAGGATTACAATTTTAAAGACTGTAAACTTGTACAAAATAGAACTGTAATGAAGAATTGAATTGAAAGAGATAGAAAGAAAGGAACCTCAGTGGGTTTTAATATGCTGAGGACTATGGAATTTCTATTAAAGTGCCTTGAATTATACTTATAATTTCTACCAATTATGTTTACTTGGTTGACCTACTTCTACAATTCCTTATTTGTTAAATCCTATTTAAGATTATTGAGTTGACTTGGTTGACCTAGTTTGTTATCTAGAAGTTGAATGGAATACTAAGTCAACCTGCATGACTTAGTTTGTTATTTTGGATGTTGAATAAGAGACTAAGTCCACTTGTTTGACATAATATACTATTTGAAACTAAATAAGAGTACTATGTCAACCTATTTGATATGGTAACCTATATTTGATAAAGACCTACATAGAAAGAAAAAAGTCATTTTGATATGATTGTTTGTTAAACCTATGCACAAAATTTAAAAGCTATACGAACCTAGTCAACCTAGTATTGAAAATATAGAAAAATAATAAAATGATAGAAATAAAAGGCATGAAAAAAACTTTCAAGGGTTTGTTTCATGTCAGGTTCACCAAAATGTATGCAATCATAAATGCATCATATCTATAAATCAATTATATCTTAGAGAAGATAGATCATACTTACACTTCCAAATAGGGATAAATTAGATAATTGAGGTTTTTACCAATATGGATCCACTAGACCTAATCAAGGGATCTCTTAAAATAATAATATTGATAGGGAGGGTTAAAAATCCTTTAGTTAATCAAAACTACATAATAACCATAACTAAGTCTTATGTTTTCATATTCACTATACTAATAAAAATTAAAGCAAAGAAATATAATCTAGTGCTCACTAAAGCTTGTGGTACAAAGTGGAGGTAATCAACACTAAAAATTAAATAGGCATGCAAGACATATACTCAAGTCAATGTATATGGAATCCCAATGCATATCTATCTACTCTTATAAAGGAGGAACAAAGTTAGGAATACTTACCTTTGAAGATGAACCTGTTGAGGGTCAATCACTCCCTTGACCAAGGTGATTCAAAAGAGGTTATTATGGTATGTAGGATGGTAAGGATAAATCATATCTAATCTATAAAACCTATTGATACATCTAAAGGACTTCTCCACAAGATAATATCTGTATCTCTAAATAAAATATGAAACCTTAAGCCTACTCCTCAAGTAGAATGGTGGATAAGTAGATGCATAATATATCTTAATTCTTCATCTCTTCTCTTAAAAATGGTGAAATTATTGTGTTTATAGAGGTTGATCTGAAACTAAACCATTCCAAATGTTTTTGCCAATAGTGTCAACCCGGTCGACCTAATATCATTATTGATAAAAACTCATTAATTCATGGACTAGTTTGACTAGGGTCCAACCTAGACCCTAAATAAGTTTTTTCAATAAAATTACAAGGTCAACATAGCGGACATAGTCATGTAAGCTATAAAAAAATGTTTTAGGTTAGTAAAAGGGCTACTAAAGGTGTTAAAAGACTAGAGGAGTTTGCAAAAGAGAAGGCCAAGATTAGGGGAATTGTTTTTAGGAGACAAGTGTGTAGATAACAAGTGGTAAAAGGGAAAACAATCTTGTGAATCACCAATGGTCTACCCACCCATTTCATGATGCACCCCTTTGGGTGTGCACTTATAAATATTGAGACTTGACAAGTTTTTACAAGATAGAGAATGCCAGTAATTGATAAAAGTTTGAAAATATTATGTGTATACACAAACTACAAGCATGTTTTATATGACTTCATACCTAGTCTATATATTAAGAAAAGGGAGGGAATTATTAATATTAAACATAGTGCCTGATCAATTTAATAAGGTCTTTAACTACTACCCTGACCTCACCCTTGAGGCAAGAAAAGAACATTTTGAAAGGGTCAATGATGCTTTCATATACTACATCATAAGTATGTTTAAAAAGGAGTTATGAAGGGGAATATTTTTTGATGTTGCAACCTCTAAAATCATAAATTACAGGTCATATTTCATTTAGTTCCCAACATATTCATACATCAAAGTTGGTGGTTTCAGTGGGTGTGCTTACACCCTTCCTCGATATGTAAGTGGCAAGTGGGTCCTAATGGAACTTGTCAAGTAACTTTTGAAAACCCACAAGTTCTTATCAATCAAACATAAGGTAAGGATCCACTTCCCTATCAATATAGGAAGATACACTTTCCCTTCCCTATCAAAATCTAAATGTGTGGATGTTGAGGACTCAAATCACCTTAAGATCTGTCAATGTAAGGCCATTCTATGATGTGATTTGACATATTATCAATATAGTGGGTGTCACCACATATTCACACATTCCTTTTTATGAATATTACTAGGAAGATATGAAAGATGAAGAGGAAGTAAGTTTGAGAGATTATTCTAGAATGAACCTAGAATAAATCAAAACTTAAAACATGGCACTAGTCATTGAGGATTTAAAATATGATGAGTCACCAATTAAGAAGGTGTATTATGATATTAAAATATATCTCCAAAATCTTCCACTATTCAGGTGGTCTATGCCTAAATCCTTGTCATTGATGGATAGGACCACCCAGGTTATAAATAGAATAATAAATTAGATAAGGAGGAAAGGGGTCAAAATAACTAAAGAGACCCTGAGTATTAGTGACAAGTTGAGATAAGTGAAGGAGAATGGTATGGAAATAAAAATAGAGGGTCCCAATAGTGGAACCTAAGAAAACCAATCATACAAGTTAGTTGTGTCACACAAGCAAAATCAAAAGTAAAAGGTAAAAAGAGGTCTTTCTAATATCCAAGAGATATCAACATAGCTAATGGATCAACCAACGTCAACTACTATAGATGACACAACTAGTGTTAAACTGGAAAAAATAGTTCTCCCTCCTATATCTATTATTTAACCAATCATAATACTCCCTCCTCTTATTTCCACTTCCTAGTTAGATCAAATAGTTACCTTTCCTATTTCCACCAAACCACTAGTGTAAGTAATTGCAGCTTCACTTCAACCACTATGCAAGTAACTCCCTTAGTAGTAATCCAATTGAAAAATTTGTATACTCAAAGTCCACCTTCACTTCCCTCTTTCACAATCACTTCTACCTCATCCTAAATATCTACTACCACTCCATTAATCATTAATACCACCAAAAATACATGGATATAGCCTCAGTCATCTTGATTAAAAATCCCACTAGCCATCCTAACCATTTGGATATATACATATTTAGTTTCATCTTCCATCACACTCCCCATTTCATCTACCCTGAGTGTTCCCATCACATTTATTTATTCATTTTCTACCTTGGATTCCACCCTTCCATAGGTTCCCATTTTCTAACCACCCATGCTTGCCTTTCCACTCGTACTAATTCTATCTTCCACACCCCCATTAAGCACATATATACCCACTTTACCCATTCAATTAAATATTCTTCCTATCTTGTAGTAACATAATCTCCCACCTACACTTGTGGCTATTCAACCTAAAAATGGGAAAGAGATAGCCAAATCATTAGTTGAGGATTCAGAGGTAATATAAGTGACAAACATAATGCTAGTCATATTAACCACTAGTTTAGTAACTTCAACCATAGATTGGTAGATGATAGTGCCAGATTCATAGGTTTCCACTCCAATTTGTCTAACACAATCAATGTTGAAGAAATAGAAACAATTGGTGTCTTCTAACACACTAGAATTTGGTCTTTTGGAGGCATATAAATGACCAAAGGTAGGCTCTAAGACTATATCTAGAATATCATATGATGCATCAGGGAAGAGATATGTGTAAATATTAGTTCTCGTACTAGAAAAAAATGAAAATCTATTGGTGGTGGATTATCAAATATCTAAAGTGCACCTAGGTTATTTAATAAGAGAATGATTGAAACATAATGTTCAGTCAAGTATCATCTCTCTTTTTAAGAATACGGATAATAACAAGGTCACTAAAAATTAAATAAAAAATGAAGTTGAAAATTACCTTGAGGAAGTTCATCGAGCTAGTATCCTAGCCAACTCAATCTCTTACCCAAATCCCTAACAAAGAAACATTTGAGACAATTACAAAGATTGGTACCATAAGAAGGGACAAATAATACTAGAATGATGAACTAATAACAAAAGGAAATAGAGTGATAGAATTGGAAGTATACTATTAAAAGACTTTGAATGATGATTGTGCATCTATTAAAATAGAGATAAGAAAATATGAGGAAGAGATTGAAAGACTAAACTTATTCTTTCCAAAATTGCATATTATTGACCTAATTGAGACTGACACCCTCATATCAAAAAAGATATTTAAGAGTTATATAGAGCATGAAGAGATGGATAGGGTAGCCCATTTTATAATTAGGATACTAATTGAGAGTGTTAATAAGGCCAAAATTACATGTGATAAGGCCATGGATACAATTTATGACTTTCAAGATTCACTTGGAAAATTGTCATGTGAAACAACATATCACCAAGATTAACCCCTTACAATTCAAGTGGTTCAAGATAAATTCAAATTGGTAGTCAAGAGATAATCAACACATGATAAAAATTTCAACTTCATTTTAATCCATTGACTCATCAGGTGCCACAATACACTTGATCAAATTGGAAAAGACACTCAAGTCTACTGAGTTGAATATAGGGAACTATTTAAACTAATAGTAAAATGCCAGATCAACAAAATTGACAACCTTGGTCCTAATGAAGAATGCCTTCAAAATATATTTAGTAGCTTTGATTCTGATATTGATAAGACACAAGAAAAAAATGATAAGTAATCTTCAGAGGTCATGGTTATGGATGAATTTTTTCAAATTAGTTGTAAAAAAAATTATGTAAATTACATTCTTTTTTGTAATATATATTATAAATTTTCAAGTTGAAAATTTCAAACATCATTTTTATAGCTCTTTTTTAGAAAGAGACACTTGTAATTTTCAAGTATATTTTTGATAGGCTTTAGTTTTAAAGTGAAAAATTGTAACTCACACTTTTCCTTTTGACAAAGCTTGAATTACTTCACTTGCAAAAACTCATGTTGTAATTTACACTTCCCTTTTTATCAATTTGAATGACATAAAAAGTTGTAAAAGTCCTCAATTAAAATTACAAATTAGGTTTTGAAATTATAACCTAAAATATTTAAAATCATTAAATATTTACCATGTAATGATTCATTTTGGCACCTCATTCCTTGGGAGAGATAACAACAACACAACTCAAAGAAGAAAGGGTTCAACTAGAATATTTCAATAGATTTCTCTACTCGTCCATCACTTTTTGAAGTGATCAACAATTACATGCTTCTTTTATAGAAGTATAATCCACTAAGGATGCCATTCCAAGATGAAGAGGAGGATTTTTCATGAATTTTCTTGAATTTTCTTACTCTATAACTAAGCATAAGGTTTTGTTAACTTACTCTCTTTCAAGGGATTATTTTTCTGTAAATATGGGTACCATAGCATAGCCCATATATATATTTTATATTAGAGAAATTATTCTACCTTTGAATAATTAATCTACATGTTATAACCTAGATAAAGATAATAGACTGAAGTTTTGTCTTCCTTGTGTTGTGTCTTCTTTATGTATGTATGGCTATTTATCAAGTTTGTGAATGCTATGATTCTTGTTTCAGTCATATAGATTAATATATGGTATTATTTATGCAATTTTGAAATGTTTTTGATAAAAATTAAATAAATATATTCCTTATTAAATATTCCATATTACCTTTGATCTCGTATTTATGCGAGATTGTGCTTTAATAAACTCAACATACTAAACATTTAACTATATTAAAATAAATCAATCATTAATTTCCACTATATTATTTGGTAAAATCACCATTTTTATATTTTTAAAACTCATTATAAAACTCTTTCCATCCAATTCGAATCCTAGTTAGGATAAATATCACTAAGAGGTAGTAGTTTGACGTGAACTGGTCATATACCAGTTGCACTAATCTTAGTGAAAGGAAGCTAACCTTCTCTAGAGGATAACATTAATTCTCTAAGGTTCCATATATTAGAGGTGATCCCATTATGTCATAATATTTTCCACGTGATAAAACTCATGGTACTCATAATACTACAAATATAAATGGGTACAAAATCTAAGTGATAACATGCTCAACATCTATGGCCATAAGTTTTGGGTATGAGGCATGTACTTTATGAACCCTCAATAAGATGGTAAGACAATAAAACCCTAAATAAACCCTAGTAAAAACATTATGGGATAAATTTTGGAGAATTTTCACATAGATGCATTTAAATGACCTGAGAGACACCTGAATCACACATTAAACTTAAAGGAGATCTCATCTATATCATTGGTTTTTACAAACTTATCCAGAATTGTACTTTTACAAGGTTTTGAGAAAAAATAAAGTGTATATTTGTTTGAAAGGTTTAAAATAATTTAATATGGTATTTTAAGGCATATTTCACCTTTATAGTTAACCAATCACTCATAATCCTTCATGGAAATACTCCTATAAGTCTACATCGAACAGGTAGTCTAGAAAATATAGTAAGAGGAGTCCTTGTCACCTATATGGGTAGATTTATAGGTTTTAAATGATTATGAGGAATAAATAATGGAATAATATGTTTCTCTAGATCTAAATCATATTCAATTTACTATATTTTATATCTCATTCATCCAAACATCTTTCAGTAAAGTAGCTAGTCCTAGTTGCCTAGTAGACCTACTTGGTCAAATAAGCGAAGATACATTTGGTGTATAGAGGATGTTAAGGGAGTTAATTTAGGGTCATTAAAACCTTATAAATGATGAATTAAATGAATAATAAACATATTATATGGTCATAATGGAGAATGGGTAGTTTTTTGGCCTAGTTGACATGCAAGGACAAGGGTGGGTTGCTTAATGACTCATGGAGGATAATTTGAGAATTATGCACATTTATAACCACCAAGAGGGAAAATGATTGACCAAAGTAGTGTGTCTATGACTTTAATGGGGTCAACCAATCTTGAAAAAACCTCCACCACTCCATCTTTATTCTACACTCTTCATTGAATACCACCAAACCATGAAGGTGACACATGAAAGGAGTCATAAGGGTTGTTATAACTATTATGTGAGTGTATTATGGTCATTCATGACATTTACATACCAAATATATGCCAAATTCACCTCTCTCACCTTCTCATTATTCTATATATTGAGTAATTGAAGCCATTGTATCTATTTCCTAGCTAGGTATGAGGAAACCCTGCCTAGATTTGTATCTTGTAAACCTCTTGAGCTAATAAAAGTACTATTGTAACTTTTCATGTTAGTCTCTAATGTGATATGATTTTTTGATATGCATAAGTGGTAGATATTATCCATTTGTGTGTCCTTGCCTCACCTATATGCTAGTAGATGTATTATGTAGGTCATATTGTGTGTAAGAGAATTGGTGATTAAGCTTGGAGTGGAACTTGACTAGTAAGTGTCTTGAATCAGACCTCCTTTTCATTACCCTCATATTCTAGCAACCTCAAATAACCTCTATGTGAAACATTGATGCCTAGAAGCTCTTGGATATAATGTTTCAATTATTCATCTGGTCCATTAATTTTATTTGAGTTCAAATAGAGTGGACAACTTATTTTGGTGCATCACCATCTTTAGATTAGGTTTCCTTTTATACATCCATTCTATCCATTTTCACCCCAAAAAATTAGTATTTTTAGTGATTTTGAGCTTAATGGATGCACCAGGGGAGATATCCCCATAAACTAGAGGCTTATCCTAGCCATAAGTCACCCATAGCCTTTGCCTAATCCCATGTTACCCCAAACTTGGAGATAGGCCTGAATAACTTCATCCTAAGGGTGTAGTTTGGAGTGTTAATAGTTTTGGCATGCCTAGTGTGATGAATATTCAAGTAATTAGAGCATTAAATTGCATCACTTGGTTATCTTAGGTAGTTTCAAGTAATTTAGTGGTAAATTTATAGTTAGATTTCATGCTAAGAGACATCATAAGGTCATCATCTTAGGGGTAAGAACAATTTTTGTTGATATTTTACTTTACTCTTTAATTGTTTCATGATGTGTCATGGCTGGATATGGAGGAGAAGTATATCCTTTAGTTTTTTTTCAGCCTTACTATGACCCATACCAACCACACTATGAACCATATCAAACCTACATTGACACCTATCAATAACATGAGAGCCTACGTCAGCCCTATGAGACTCTTTACTGGCACTATTATCATCCTTACTCTACTTATGAACCTTATCATCCCCATTGGTAGCTTACCTATCCTCTTCATTAGTCTTGACAACCTCATGATATCCTTAGTCAACCTATCCATGCCTCAAACCAATCCATTAGAAGCCTTAAGAAAATCTTAATGGGTTATGAGAGACACATGATGCAGATTGACACACAAAGAGGGTATGGTTAAGAGGTTCTTAGAAATATTATTAAGAATATAAGAGATTCATTATAACAAGCTAAGATAAAGTGTGAATATTTTATGAGAGAGGATCATTCAGATCCTAGTAGTGATATTTTAGACATAGGTGGTCTCATTTAAATCATAGAGGAGAGATTGGTGGTACATGAGAGGTAACAAGTCCAAATTCATTAGTCTCATGTGTCCTCTTCCATTCTATATAAATCCTCTATTGAGCAGCCCATCCATCCTCAAAAGACTCAAACAAGTGAGTTTCCAAACTTTTTAAGTCACTCAAAAGTTTCAAGAGAGTGTGTAAAGGAGGGAATAAGTGTGTGTTGAGAGGATTGAGTTTCATGGTTCATATTAGACCTTTAAGGACCATTCCCTTCCTAATAAAGCTGAGGAGATTTCTGATTAGTTGAAACTTGACTTTAAATCTCACCTAGATAGAGAAGTCAAAATTGAAAATTAACACTTATCTCAATTAGTGGCATATGGAAGAAAAATTAAATATTAATATAAGGTACCTTCATTCATGTCCCAAGTTGTAACACATACAATAGAATAAGCTCCTAGATCCAAGATTATAACTTGGAGACAAGTAGTCTAATCATGGGGAAAGAGAGGTGAGTCAAACCTACACCATGGTGTTGAATTTGAATAAAAAATAGAAAATAATAAATCCCCATCCATCCATCCTCAATATTCTAATGTATTTCCATCATGGAGGACCATTCAAGTTAATATGTAGAATAAAGATGAGGTGCTAGTTGTCAATGATGAATATTTTAATGAGAAGAATGAAACATACATTACCTCTCTTTTATATATTTTTCAAGGATATTCCATTACACTTATTGAAAAATATCCTATCATTGAGGAAGCAAGTGAACAATATCATGTTGTGGTAATATCTAATGAAGGTGACTTAAGTGATCTTGAGGAAGAGATTTCCATTAGTGCACCTCTTAGTGAAGAAAAGTACAACTCAACATTTAAGAATGTAGAAAAATATGAACTTGAATATTCCCTTCATGACATGGCATATAATATTTCCCATGATAGTATTGAGGAGTATGAAAGTGAGTTATTTGATCAACTTACATCATTTTTAAAGTAAGGACACAAACCTCAACAGGTTTCAATTGGTCAAGGGACATACAAACTAGCTTATGTGGTTGAGGAAAAAGATAAATTTGATAAGAGATTAATTGATCAGATGGTGGTGATGGATGAAATAACTTCCAATGATATATTAGAGGTGGTATAATTTTAATTATGGCTTCATGAACATGGTCAAGGAGGTAAAGTTTCAAAATATTTCTCAAATTATGTTATGCGTACCCCTACATCAACCCCTATGAAGCAATAGAGTCTAAACAAACTAGAGATATATGAGGATCAATAAATGGATATATTTGACATCATAAGGTAATATTAATCTCTTCTTGAGGCATATCATTATCACTTTCATATTGAGGAGGATGTTTCCATCAAATAAGAAGAAGGAAACCTTCCAAGCATTATTACAGGAGACTGTCTTGTTTGAGAATGACTTGTTTGAAGTCTTCAAACAAGGTTATAAACCCATCCTTCAAATTATAGATGTATCTTCAATATCATAGAATGGAAATGAACCTTTTTTTCCTCAATTTTATATTAAACAAGATGCATCTCTCTTATAATTCAAACCTCTAAGAATGCTACAAGATCTACTTTAAACTGTTTAGCCTGTTCAAGAGCAGCCTATGGCTAAGGTAGAATTAAGATTATTCATGAAAATTAGGCAAGTGTGGGATGAATATTACTAGGTGATTGATTCACATGGAAATATAGTAAACATATGGTAATCTAACCTCATTTTGTCATAGTGATAAAAGGATCTTCCTATTTGATCTTAGAGGAGAAATAATTTGTGATCAAGCTAGTTTTTATCAGGTTGTTGTCTTGTTTCTAATAAGCATGTCAACACAAGTGTAGTGTGTTAGCCTTAGTTACTTTATTGTTTTATCTTGTTGTACTCTTAGGTGTTATGGGTTTTTATAGTTAGTCTCCTTATGTGTGTGAATTTATTATAGTCCTTGAGGGTGTTATAAGGCGATAATATATTTGATAATATAAGGAAATGGTCATCCAAGTCATATGTCATCTTAGTTGGGTTGTGAATATCATGGAGAGGTAGTGGGTTACCTTGACAAATAGGCTGGTCATCCCTTATTATTTTCCAAATATTCTTATATTTTGGGCTTCCAGGCCAAACATCAATGCCTACAATCAAAATCTTTAATTAAAACCACTCTAATCCTGTCCATGGTGGTCTATAACATTATATGGTCTTCTAAATGCCTCTTGAAATTATTTTGGCCTTGTTTAAGGTTTCATGTATGTGCTATAATTTTCTTGAAGGAACTTTCCATGGTCTTCTAAATGCCTCTTGAAAGTCTTTTAGCCGTGTTTAAGGTTTTATGTATGTGCTAGAATTTGCTTGAAGGACCTTCATGTAGTAACATGTTTGAGTCATGGGATGATGTCTTAGGGTCTTCATGAATTATCCCTAAGTGAGTTGAGGGGTGACAGAGGTATTTTGAATCATAATGAATAGTCTTTTCATTGTTTGACAAAATTAAGGTTGCTTAGTAGAAGTTAAAGTAATTTGGGGGTATTAAAGTTTCTAGTCCTCATGGTTTTAGGACTATTTTAAGCCACTTATTATTATAGGAGATTATTCATCATGATATAGGTGTATCTAATCCTCTTTTGAATCATAAAATAAGGCCTATAATGTATTCAAGGTTATTCTCCATTATTTACTTATTCAAGCCTTATTTAGCTCTCTAAGAAATTAAATGTACCCATCAAACATGTCTTTTGGATGATCCTTGAAATTAAGAAGTCCTTTAGATAATATTTTTATGATTTTATAAGGGTCTTAAAATATTTCATAAACATTCTAATTCATAACAAGGTGTTTCATGCTTAAAGGACTCCATTCTAGAGGTCAAACCCATCTTTCACTGACCAAAAGGGCCCCACATGTGTGGAAATGCATCCTTTCAACTTCTCCAATCATACCATATATCTTTAAATCTTATTTGACCTCTATTTTACCTCCTCCCATCCTCTAATGGAATTTAAAGGTCTAAAACTTGAGAAGATGAAGGAAAGTTATAAGTTTCATAGGAGTTTCAAGCTTGTATAGACCTACACAAACATGTCAAAGTTGAGTTAGATATATTCATAGGAGAATTATTTTAGACAATAGATAAATATTTTCATGATATATAAAGTCAAATAGGTCAAAAATTAATGTATTTCCTCCACTGAGCTCTTTGGTAGACATGGATAACACTTCAAGTTTTTCTATCAATCTATATATGTTAGAGAAAGTGTGGATCCAAGACTTTAAGAAGATTAAGGGTGTCTCATGATCTTCCCATTATTTTAATTGGTATATATATTCATGTAATATTCTTTATGAAAAAAAATTAAGAACTTAAGTAGTTAGAGTTACCTTGCTTATCTATGTAGTGGTCAAAATTACAATGGTTTTGGTGTATCATTAAAGTGGTTTTAAAAATAAAGGTTTGTATGTATGTTACAGGATCCCTAAAGGTTCATTCCCACCATTACCTATTATTTTTTCACATTTTTGATCCTTGGAGAGAAAGAAAACCTTTATGTTATCACTTGTGCAGGCTACAAATAGTGTTGCTTCTTATTGCAGATTCTTCAAGGCATGATAATGTATGTGAACCATGGTTTTGTGTTATTTATGGTTTATTAGAGTCCAATTAGGATTTTTTGACTCTAAATAATATCTAAACCACCATATGGTTAATCAAATCCTTCAGGTCTTGTTCTAATATAACTAGCATATGTATAAGGTGTCCCCTGCAGGTGTAAACACAATGTTATGGTAATGACTATGTAGAATCATCATTTTTAAAAATTAAATACAATATAATTCACCCTTTATATTTTTTTTTGTTTCCCTCATTTCACTCACTTTCCTATGCTCAGGACCACTCTCATTATTATCCCTAGGAGGACAAGCCCTCACAGTCTTGACTATAGTGGCATATTATGCAACTAGAGAAAATGAAGGGCTATTGGGATGAAGTCTTGAAGATATTTAGGAGCCTCAAGGAGATTCATAAGGTTACACGAATAATTTTAAATAGTAACATTAGGGTTAAAAAATTATCAACACCCATCCTTAATCCCTAAAGAGACAAGCTCAGTCAAGAGTCTTATTGTACATATAAGACTACATTATCGAGTTCAAGAGGTTCTAATGGAGTGTTGACTATTATGATGGGGTTTTGAATATTATGATGGAGTTTTGAATGAATTTAATAATATTTAGGATTAATTGAAACATCATTAATAAGTATGAATGGTTGAATATAGAGACCAACACCCTCAAACCACCTGAAGAGGACGAGAGCTCAATCAAGACTCCAATGCAAGAGGACTGTGATTGTAGTTTCTAAGAAACATTGAACTATGATGAAAATTTAGAGTTTAAAATGGAATAATTAAATGTTTTCATCACATAATTAAATAATGGATCACAATTCCCACTCTCTCAAATGAACAGACACAGTATAGGCCTAAAACCACTACCTAAAGGCCTCACTATAACAATAGGATAGTTAAGCATAAGAGTCAATTTCAAGGAACCTTGAAGGTGTATAAGGTGTAATGGGTTTAAAAATCCATATTATAAGTAATAGATATGGTTAATTATTTGGAATACTCCCTTTAAAATAAGACTCACCTCTCATCTCTCACATAGTCAAGATGCAGAATTACTACCTATAGACAAGATTTCTAGATAGAAGGTGAAAGTGATGAAAAACATTGCATAAGGGTAAGGTGAAGAAGAGAGAAAGAGGACCTATGACTTGTGATATTAAGACCCTAAATATGGAGTGAAATTTTATCCTGTTAGGTAGACAAAAGGATCCTAATTTCATATGGGTAGAAAAACATAGATTATAAAGTTGGATAAGATATTTGTCTAATATTCATGTGTTATGCACTCAAATTATAATTTTATAAGTCTATTTTGTCCTATCATCATGACTTTTAATAGGCTAAAATATTAAGAGACTCCACTTTTGGTGCCATGTACAAGAAGAAGATGAACAATCATATATTGTAAATGTCTATATATACTTTTATTTGTAAGAAGAGGGTTCCACTTTTAAAGAGAGCAATAGACATTTTTTGTAATGGTTACCTATGTGATTTATTATTATGTTCCTTGTGTGCATTCTCATGTGTAATGTTCTGGTTAATTTTTGTCTAACTATTCTGAATACATTATTTTAGTCTATGTAATATTAGTTATTCTTAATTTCTCAATAACGTAGGATAATTAATATTATTATATTTTTGTCACCCAAATTCCTATATTTATTTAATGAACTATTCTATGCACATAGAGTATATCATAGCTATCCTCATCCTTAGCATGTTATTATGATTTAGAAACCTCTACTAATAATGTTATAGTGAGCATGAAAATTCCTTTTAGAGATAATTATGCTAAGATGGTTACCAAGGTAGAGAGATATTGAGATATGGTTAGACTAAAGGATATGTAATTTTACAAAAGAATAATAAAAAAGGTTTAGTCTTACCATTTATGAGATCATTCGAGAGTATATTTATGGAAAAATTTATCAATTTTTTTGGTGCAAGTTGCCTAAAGTTTTAGCTAATAGTTTAGCATGGTTGGAATATTATTGGCTTAACCCAAGGATGGAAGAAACTATAACCTAGACTAAATAAAAGATATATCAATTGCATAAATTAAAAACCAATTGGATAAGAACAATATATCATTGGGTTGCTACTAAAGTATATGGATATATAAATGAGTTTTTAGTACAAGGATACATATATTTTTAAGATATGAAGGGATTGTTCATTAGAGGAATTCAAGGGAATTTTTTACAGAGATTACCTATCCTTTTGAAGATGTTGGTTTTAGACAAGGCCATGGTACCTATTTCATCCAATATGGAGTTTTCACTTTAAGTGTATGGGGTGTGTGTGACATGACAGTGAATGATGATTAGATGAGTAGATAAGGCTTGAACCTAAATCTATAATGGATACATAAGGGAATAAGATTCATAAGAAGAGTCAATATTTATAATGTGAGCTATGACAATAAAATAGATGTATTAAATATAAAATACCTATGTTGTTGTGATTATACTTAAGAATAACAGTAAGATAAATGAATAAAGAGTATAAATGCATGATCAATGAGAAAAAAGATATGAATAACTAAGTATGAATAAATATGAGAGGAAATAATAAGATGAATGATGATAAAAATAAATAAGTGATATAATGAGAGGAAGAAGAGATGTTCAAAGGTGAAGGCAAGAATAATGTAAAGGTAGATTAGTTGGTTGATATATATAGTGCATAACTCTAAGAATGGGTAGTATTAAAAGAAGGACATGAAATATTAAGCAAATAACTAGAATAAATTTCTAGAGTAATCATTATTTCAATCTTAGAAGAAGAAGAACTCATAAAAAAGAATCATTCATTGGTAGAGCACATCCCTGCATCCTAGATTTGTTATATTCTAGAAAAATATTTCACCTTGAAGAGTAGGCAGATAGTAGTTGGTAAGGTCCATTTTTAGAAAAAGTGCATTTTTGGAGTATTTAAATTAGTAAAAAATCAATTTTTAAATATTTTAAGTCCATAGGGTTTATTGAAACCAAGTAAAAAAATGTAGGAAACATAGAAAAATAGAGTGCATAAATTAACTCTCTTAGTGTGCAGGTAAATATTTAGTGTGAAAGTAGGATCACATATAATTTATAATCCCATTATAAGAAATGCATAGAATATCCCCTCAGCCATAGTTTATAATATGGGTGTTGTAGGATAATTTATAAACCTAGAAACATATGATGGGTATGTGAACCCTGAGTAGTACTTACTAATATGTGAGATGAGAGGGCAAGCTGAGGGTGTTATTGATGAGGCTATAAAGAAGTGAAAATTAATAGGGGAAATAAATGAAAGATAACTAGAGTTTATGTACCATAGATAAATCACTCAGGAAAATATACAATAGGTTAAGGAGTGGCTTATCACAAACATTAAAATAAAGAAATGTAAAAGTTAGACTATTTAATACCTAAAGGAGATAAGGCAAAAGTTGGGAGAATTATTCTATAATTATGATTTTAAGTTGTCAGATGTTATGAATAAGGTAGAATTTTATTTAAAAAATAAATTATAACTTTTTGTGGTTTATCGAAGGACTGTGTTCGAGGACCAAGTTTACTATAGCACAGACCCAATATGCTACTAAGGTAGATGTTAGAGATGATACTCTTCATGTTGAAAAAATTGAAGATTATAGGGAAGCTCCCATAATGGGTTCTAAGATTAAAAATACATTTCAATATTTTATGAAGAGGATGGAACAACATCATGAATTAGATAAACCTAAGATAAATATATGGTGCATAGAGTGTGGGAAAGAAGGACATCATAGGAATGATTGTAGTAAGGTTAGGAAATAATCTATGAAATGTATAGAGTAGTAGGGCACGTAATAATGTAGTTCCATCTTGTATAATAGTACATCAAAAGCCCATAAACATTGTATTATATTTTTTTAAAGTCACACAATCATGATGAAAATAACTGTAGGGATATGAAAGACCTCAAAGAAGATATCACAAAGAATGTATTTGTCATTGTTGCATAGCAAGTATCCTCAATGAAGCAAATAATTCTAAGCTTAAAGGTCAATAAAGGTTATGTGAACCAAGCAGGTCTATAATGGATTCCCAGTTTACCTTAGTACCAACCTCAAGGTTTGGCTAGATGGACCCCTCCTTCACTGAGTTAGACACCACCATCACCATAATACTAGTATGAAACACCTTAGAATCTTAAAATGATATAGCAACGATAAATTAGTTAGACCCCACTAGTTACACAACAACAATTTGTGATTAGAGATAATACCCAACAACATCAGCACTAGAATATAGTACAACTATACGGAGGTTATAGAGGAGGTTATCAATCAAATAGAGGAATAACTAGGGGTGGATACATAAGAGGTTACCAAGGTGGTAGATGAAATAATTGCCAACATCCTCTTTTGAAATATTACTTGTGTGAAGAGTATTATCATGTGAAATGTAATTACCCTTTCAATACCCAAAGAGAATCTTACTACATATATTGTAGGATATATGAGCAACATGAGATAAAATATTATCCCATCTTGGAAAAGCAAAGAAATAAAAATATAGTTAGGAATGTTAACATGGTAAGTACAGCCTAAGGAGGATGTATTTTTTAACATCATTAAAATACACCAACATTGAGAGAGAGGATTACCTCCTCTCAAAATGACTCAAGACTAGGGAATCTAGAAAGTGAAACAAGATAAATACCTAGACCTAGCTATAGAAAAGGGTTCATGTATGAAGCTAAGAAGATGTTGAAAAATATTCAACACTAAGACTCTACTTAAGGAGATGTTATAGAAAAAGATGCCCAAATGTATGGTTAGATTGTATGCATTATGCACGAAGATGGAGATTTTACTATGCTAATAGATTTATTAAAGTTACTTAGTAAACTACATAATGAAGATAATTTTTATAATATCATAAGCTTGATGCATAATTTACTGGAGTGTGCACATTGAGGGTAAAATAAGATATAAAAACTTGTTTGGTATGTAAAACCAAAGAAACCATGGGATGTAGATGCACAAATAAACATTAAAGTTATAGGATATGAAATTCAAAAAAAATTCTTTGATTTTGGAAACGTGGTTAACATGATCCATAATTTTACATGGGAGATGATCGGATATCAAGTTCTAAGTTACAACCTAGTGACTATGAGCTTAACAGACTATGGAAAAGTTGAACCCATTATCTAGTTAGAAGATGTTGAGATCAAAATAATAGAATTGAGCCTACAAAGTGACTTTGAATTCATTGATATAAAGACAAAATAAACCCATTGTCTTATACTAACTAGTAATAAATTGGCATATGATGTTTTTATGACTATTAATACTATGCAAAATCAGTTAGAGGCACATAAGGGAGATAAGATTATAGTCATTCCTTTATATAAGGTGCACAAACCCTACATCATTATGGATAAAATAGGCTCTCATTTTTTATAAGAACAATGATTAATATGGAGGGTGAATCAATATTCAAAAATTTTAAAAATTTATTTTATCATTCATGAACTATCAAAATAATATAGTGAAATAGCAACACATTAAGATCCATGAGCATGAGACAAGAGCATAACACACAAAACATTTATTTGAGTGGGAAACCATAAATGGTAAGAAAACACATTGATGATGAAAATGGAATAATATCCTATAATTCAAACATAAATATTTATTAAATCACCAACTTCACTTGGAGCATCAACCCCAACTAGCCAAGTACCAACTTGCCTAGTCTTTAATAATCACCCACTTTCAAGGAGGCACCAACCCCCTATATGAAATAGCATAAAATAAACCACCTCAAACCTTTTATCACCTTTATAACCATTTTTTTCTCATACAATATATTATTACCTCATTATTCATCTCTTCACACACTTCTATCCTTCTCAAACTAGTCTCTAACTTTCTTTGCTCAATTAGGTCTCTTCAAGACACATTAGGTCATATGACCTTGATATTAATCTATAATAATAATATTATATCTTAATTATAGTATATTTTAAACCTAATTTTTTTATATCATACCTATTTTATATCTTAAAAATACTATATCTTCCGCTTTAACTCTCTTACACTCTAACTAGCCAATTGGGCCTATTAAGCCTTATTCTTATACTAGGCTCTTACTCATATACATATTTGATGGAAATATATAATTTACAACTTATATTTTAAATAAAATAGGACTTATAACATTATAAACATTAATAAAACATTAAAATAGTTTGGTCATAGCATATAGTACCAAAACCCCTTTTTAGGCCTTAAGGAGACCTAATTCAATTAGGCCTTTATTGGCACACATTACCCTTTCAACTCTTTGGAATACTATAAAAATTATAAAATGGAATTAACATATCAAATATAAATAAAATATACCTTATGAAACTTCACTTTAGGTACAAAACAACTTTTAGGTCTAGCCACCACTTGAACCTCTTCTCAAAACATTGTTCATATTAGGCATATGCATACCCAGAAAGTTTGTCTTGAACAACTAAAGCATAAACACAATTTTTATAAAAAACCATGGAAAAAAATAAAACATACATAATATAAATTAACTTAATAAATTTTCAAAGTTATTTATATTTCATTACACATGTAAAAATGACTTAAACCCTTCTTTGCAAGTAACCCATTTAGAACTACCAACTAGCCTCAAAACATAGTCATAGAAACAAAAACCTAAAACAAATGTAGAACCACTTTCATAAACTTAAAATTAATTTATATTATCCTATTATGTCATTATACCATTATTATATAGATATATAATATGGTCAAATGGCAATATTGGTCTTATAGACCAATCTCATAGTCTTGCACCTCACTATCTCATTTGAACAAGATAGGTCAACTTATGAGCAACATTTTCATCATATACACTAAAACCATAAACATATATAAAACATTAAAATTTATTACAGGAACTAAAAAACTTCTCCATACACTTGGATTTATCCCCAATCCATGATAGCAAATCCCTAACCAACTTCTTTGCTTAGTTTTCTCACTATCTGCAACATTAGGCATGTTAGTGACTAGTCAACTTGTAAGATCAGTTTAGCACTCTTGAGGGCTATAATATACTTATAAACCACCATTTAAATAAAATAAAATTCTCAAGATTAAATCTTCATCCATTTTTCCACTTTGACTTGGTCAACTCTGACTGCTACAACAAATCTCTAAAAAATAAAGCTTTTATTGTAGGGTCCACTCACTCACCTTAAAAAAAAATCACACCTAGGATTGTATAAGAGAGTTAAATACAAAATATAATAACTTAAATAGCTATTTCACTCCATTATGAGAAATTTAGAATAAAATCTTTCATATTAGGTCATTATTAGGGTTCTTTAAAGGTTTAAACCATCTTTCAATCTTATAAAACTTTCATAAAGCTTATATCCATATTCTAAAAGATAATGTTTGTAAATTTTAGTTAGTAACATTAAAAAAATAACATGAATATATTATTTTCCCATGAAGAGGTTACACATGCTAATGAGCACTTTAAATTTCTTCTCAGGTCAAGAACCCATCATTGTGTGAACTTGAGAGACCTCAAAACACTTTTTCTTGCCTTAACCTTCAAATTTTGACCTGAAACTTAGTGAACATACTTGAAAAAACATTAAATACCTTTTTAAATTAACACATACTCACACTTTACTTGAAAACTAATCTTGATACCCCATATGGTGACCATCTCTCTTTGCTCTATATGCCTTTGACTTGTAAGTCACATTAGGCCTTGAAACTGACCTTTTACACACTATCCAAATTATTAACATATCATATTCATGTCAAAAAAGTTCTTACCATGCTCAACCACTTCCATACATTCTTTAAATTCCTTGATAATACCTCATGATAGATTATTAGGTCAGGGAAGGTCTATAACTAGTCTAGTTACAAGCTAGGTTTATAGGTCCTACCCTTGTAGGCTCACCATTAAACTCACTTGAGTACTCTAATTCCTCATATACACACTCAATTAACATTATAAATCCTCTTATAACTCCATGAATCTATCTCACTAGGCCACCATACTCCTTCAAGAAAAAGCCTTCTCAAGTCTCTTGCTAGGTTCAAACACCTGACAACTTTGGCAACTAATCTTGAAACACTCTTTGATTATTTTACACATTGATCACATGCCTTATATGTTTCTCAACCAATTTAATACCTCTCAAGGATACAATAAAAAAAATATATTATTTAATAACCTCATGAACAACTTTGACAACAATGAAAATTTCAATGCCAAACCTCAACAATAGAAACAATGATCAACAATCTCCCCCTTTGTCACTAATGTCAAACCATACTAAAAACTCATTATCCTTATCTTCCCATTCTATCATTTCTCCCCCCTTGACATAAATTAAAAATTGATGTCTTTAATTCTTTGGATCACACTCCTTGCAACCAAAACACTCAACACACATAATTATGAGTTTAAGAGACAAAACAAACATGATCCCCCTATTTCCATGCACACCTTCTTAGAAAACATCACCTATAATTGGAGACAATGAGCATATTTATATCCCCTAAGTAAATTTCTTATTCAATTATTTTTAAGCGAAGGAATTACACCTAATTCCTATCTTAGGTGTTCAAAATTTACCTTTGGAAGTGGTTTGGTCATGATGTCTGTAATATGATCCTAGGTAGAAACATATTCAAGTTTTACCTTTTGTTCATTTATCTAATCTCTTATTAAATGATACCTAATTGGAATGTGTTTAGTCCTTGAGTGCATGACATGCTTCTTTTAGATTATTATAGCTAGGGTTCATTTTATTGGGCCATAAAAAAATCCATGGAGGTCCTAAGGTGAATCAAATTCATAATGGTGGAAAATCAGTTTAGAAGGCATATCATTTTATATTAAAATCATGTAATACCACATAATGAATCTCACAAGGCATTCTAGGTTACTCTGACCCTAAAAGATGAACAAAAACATGGTGAAAGTGAATGCCAACATATCATAAGAAAAGTTAAATGCTGACATGATACAGATTAATGATGGTAGCATGTAGGAAAACATCTTTATTATTTGGGAAATGGATGATAGATGGTAGATGAACACCAACATGATATGGGTAAACACTAGTAATATGTAGATGGACACCAATGACATGTCAATGGCTAGTTAATGCCACATCATGGTTCCAACACTCATCTACTTCATGTATTGGCATTCATCCACACCATGCATTGGTGTTCATCTACATGGTGTTGGTACTCTCCCAAATCATGTCAGTGAACACTAGTATGGTGCGGGTAGCCACCATCACTATGCAAAAAATGTCAGCATAATGTGTTGACCATAATGCTCTATGAAAATTAAAGGTTAAGGGAAGAGTATTTATATTATCTCTCAATAATGAGAAGGTGCCTAGGCATGCATGTGGGATTAGTATTTACCATATTTATGTGTGGTAGTCTATGTTGCCCTATTGAAAGTTAAGCAAAAACTATCATCCACTCATAGAATGAAGTCATTCCCTCATAGACTATTGGTTTCCATCTATAGACTACTAGCAAACACTTTAGGCTTCCTATAGGTGAATACCTATAGATCATTGGTTTTCACCCATAGGTAGTTTACTAGCATTTGCTTATAGGTAGCCTGCCAATGTTTACCCGTAGACAACTTGTTAGTGTTTGCCTATAGACTACTAGCATCTATCTACAAGCAACCTATTTCCATCCACTTGCATCTTGCTATAAACTATAAAAAATAATAAGAAAGTATATTGTAAAAAAATATTGCATACCTTGATGGAAACTATTGATTTTGGAAGCCCTCTTGGGACCTAAAATACAAACCACCAAAAAATATCCTAAAGTCAATAGATGGTATATGGTTAATTCCTCAAGATTAGATTTTGAGGTACCAATAAATTACATTTATATGAGGATATTTATATTCAAATATGGGAAAACCTCTCCTAAAAATTAAATTTGACCCAAAAAATTTAGGTGTTCCTGCTCTCTCAGTCACTCCATAAAAATTGCCAAATGTTGACTTAAAAAAATGGAATGTTTGTAGATTAATGAAGATTCACCACTGAAAAAACCTTAATTATAACACTTGTATTATCATAAAAAAAATAGTGTTAGAATCATCATACTCCAAATTTTATTCTTTTAGGGTTTGTCTCATCCATAAGACATAAATGCAACATGAGGTTGTTGTAAAGTAATCAACCTCACAAGTGGACAAGGATAGTAATGGTTTCTTCTTGATTATCCATGAAACTAGGCACACACCTAGGAAGAAATATACTCCACTGGTACTCTTCCTATAATATATACCTTCTTGCCAATCTACATATATTTAGGTTATCAAATTGAACTCCTTACTTCTTAGATACCACAATCCATATTCCATAATCCCCTTGAGATACCTGAGTATCCTTTTGACTTATTTTACATGATTCTCCTTTGGATCTATTTAAAACCTTCCCATAAGACCTACTACTTTCATGATGTTAGGTTTAGAGGTAATGGTATAGGATAAACTTATAATAATTGACTTATATGATGTCTAATTGATGTTTAAAGACTCATCTTCCTTGCTCAACTTATATCATATGATCATCGGTGTACTAACTGCCTTGCAATCCTCCATCTCAGACTTCTTCAACATATCTCTTATGTTCTTAGTTTGTGATATGAATATACCTTTTTTACATTGAGTTACTTACAACCCAATAAATAATGATAATTTTCCTAGTATGGACATTTCAAACTATTTCTTCATCACCTATGCAAAAGGCCTTAGTCATGTTCTCATTATTTCCACCAAAGATGATGTCATATATAGATATTTTTGACCCAAAAATGTTAAAACATATATTACCCTAATGGATACCCATTAAGTTTTTGGGAAAATGTCCTCAAATTGATCCATGACACCATTTTCTCAATCCCAATAGAAACTAGAGATTTGGGTACAATTTACAACTTGTAAACTTATAAATTGCATCCCGATATCTGCTTCCCACTTTGTACATACTCAATGGAAGATAGAGATTCGGATGCAATTTTCAACTTTATAACTTTCAAATTACATCCAAACTTCCACTTATTGCATATCCCATGACTAGAATAAATAAGAACTCCACTCGTAATTTACAACTTCAAAAGTTAAAAATTATAAACAGAGCCCCACTTTCTACCAAACATATACCACATAGAAACTAGATATTCAAATGTAATTTTAAACTTAAAAAATTTAAAATTTAAATATAACATCCACTTCTTACACATCCAACTCCCATCATAAACTAGAACTTTGGTTATAATTTTCAACTCACAAAGTTACAAATTATGACTCAAGTCCTACTTCCCACTAACTACCCTTCCTATGAAAATTGGAAATCTGGTTACAATTAATAGCTTGTAAAGTTAAAAATTTCACCTCAAGTTACACTTTCTCATTTCCAATGTGATAATCCACCTCATGCAAATTATAGATCATAGTGCAAAATGTGATTTTGCATAATTACAAAATTATGCCATGAATCTAAAACTCTTGCCAACCACTAATTTAGGGGCATTAAATGTAGGCTTATATTAATAGAATTAGGGTTTTTGGTGAAATAATTATTTAATTTGAAAATTGATGAATTGGAGCTCTGTACCAAGTAACCCTTGTCAAGCCATGATACTGAGCAACACCATGCCTTGCCAACACATCCCTAAACCATGACTGTCATTTGCTATCCTCTACATAGTATTCCTCTATTTCCTCCTACATTTTCCATCTATCATTTTCACTATCAATATAATCATATATTTATTTTTTCCCTTTTTACTATCTCATAGTGAATCTAGGGCTTTTTCCTTTTCTTAGCATATATAGGTTTCCTCTTTTACTTGCCTGTGTCTTCTCAAAATTGTCTGCAATTCCTAAATTCTTATCAAAGTCATTTCAAATATTTTTACAGATTGGGAGAAACCTAGGTTTTGAAAAAATTAGTATGATATTAGATAAATATCCCCTACATAGACCCCATAGACATTTCAACTATGACATAAAATCTAAAACCTGTGGAGATTTCACCTGTAAAAGCAACCCTATGACTCTGTGGAAACATTTACTACTTTTGTAACTCTAAATATTGATCAAGGATTTTACATACAATAACAACCCTAAAACCCACCAAAGGTTTCATCAAACCTTGAAAGTGTGTTTTTAAATTCTAAAACCCATTGGACATTTCACATTCATTTACAACTCTAATACCCATTGGACATTTTACCTACATTTGTAACTCCAAAACCTATCAACTCTATAGTTGGCTTTCCTACATTAATTTTACCAGAACTTATTTCTAGAAAGTAAATGATGTTCAAATCTAAGGGACATGGTTTCCCACTCAACTTGGACTCTAACACCAATGAAATCATAGATACAGACCTAGGTCATACTGACCTAGCTAATTTTTGGATAAGGGTAAATGATGAATTAATAAATGATTGGATTCAAAGCATTTATGAGTTGGGATTTCCCTAGGTAGTAGTCTTCCCCTTATCAATGTATATCCCTAATATTATGCTCACATTAGAAAATAAATATGATCCAAAAAAGAGAGAAGTATTGAATGACAAGGGAGAAAGTATTATGAACCTAGACCCTGACATCATCACAATATTGTTCCTAATTCTAGATTATGAGAGTTATCTAGATATAACCCTTGAATCATATAATAAGTTTTATCTAGATAATAACATTGGATATCTATGTGTACTCAGTAAATAATGGATAAAATTACCTAGGCCTACATCTACAAGAATTCATAAAACTCTAGCAAGAATATTCTTAAAAGAGGAAGTGGGTGACATCATCATACTCTTACATAGAGTTATTGGGAACTCATATGCCAAAAAAAATTAGTATTGGATGTATCATTACATATGTGTAATTCACACAAATAAGTAATATATCCACTAGACCTAGTTGATAAGTGACTTTAACCACAAACAATTGGTAGAAGTCTAGAATACAGGAAGTTCTATATGACTTCATATTTAGTCTACATATTAATAAAGGGAAGGGCTTTCCCAAAGTTAAACACAATGCCTAACCAAGTAAAAAAGGTCTTCATTATTACCCTGACCTCACCCTTGAGGCATGTAGAAAACATTTTAGAAGGATAAATGATGCATTCATATACTGCATCATTATTATGTTTGACAAAGAGCTAAAAAAGAGGAGATACTCTAATGCTGTTACTTTTGAGATCATAAATTAGGGATTATATTTCATTCAATTCCCAATATATTAATACATCAAAGTAGGAGGATTTAGTGGTTGTCTTTACACCCTCCCAAGGCATGCAAGTAACAAATGGGCTTTAATGGAATTTATGAAGAAGATTGTAGAGACTCATAAATTGTTATCAAGCAAACATAAGGCAAGAATCCATTTCCCCAATAGCATAGGGAGGTATACATGTCCTTCCTTATCAAAGGCATAATGTGAAGATGCCAAGAATAATCAAATGGCCTTAAGAGATCTTGATATAAGGCCATTGTATGATGTGAATGGAAACATTACTAGTATATTGAGGATCACAACATATTCCAACATTCCCTATTATGAATATTACTAAGAAGACCTACAAGATAAAGAGGAAGTGAGACTATAAAATTATTCCAAGATGACCCTAGAGCATATTAAAGCTTATAACATGGCACTACTCCCTAAGGACTTAATATATTATGAATCTTCAATGGATAGGGTTTACTATGAAAATAATATTTTTTCTCAACCTCTTCCATTAGTTAGGCGGTCCATATTTGATCCCTTCTCATAATGGATAAGACCACAAAAGTAATAAACAAGACAATCAACTGGTTAATGAGCAAAGGGATCAATGTGATGAAGGAAACTTTGAACATTAGTGATAAGTTAAGATAAGTTAAAGAGAAGGGTGTGCCACCACTAACATAAGGTTTTAGTATTGGAACCCAAATAGAACAAATAGATAGGCCAGTGGTATCACACAAGATAAAATAGAAACAAAAGTTTAAAAGAGGTCAATCTAATAGCTAAGGAGTAGCAACGAATCAACCAATACTAATTTCAACTAAAGACATATCTACTATTGAAGCATAAATAGTTTCTCCTCTTATCTATGTCATTTTACTAGTTACAATACCTCATCTTCTTGTCTCCATTCTAAAATCACCTTAAATAATTATCCCCTCTATTTTCACTAACTCACCTATGCCACTAACTCTATTGTTAATAGTCCAATCAACATAATTGGGCACTTAAGCTTCAATTTCACTCCCTTCCTCCACAATTCCTTCCATCTCATCCCTAATAACCACCACCAATCCATTAATGACTAACACCACATCTAAGTACATGGTTTCAAATTCAATCATTCTAATCTCCTATCACTTTCCCTATTTCAACAACCTTGAGTGTCCCCACCACTTTGTTTGATTCATTCATGGCTCTAGATTCCACAATCCCATAGGTTCCCCTTTTTTAACTCACTATGACTACCCATCCAATCCTGTCACTTTCAATTCCCATAGCCCTAGTAGGTACATCCATTTCCACTACACCCATTTATTCCATTTCCATAATAACCCAAAACCCCACTAAGGAGGTAGAGAAAGATGAAATCATTGATACAAATGTTACTAATAAACCCACATATAGGGAAGATATTTCCAAACATAAGTTTAGGATTCAACATCCATATCAGTGATAAACACAACACTCATCACCATAACCATTAGTGAAACAACTTTAGTTGTAGATTCATAGTTGATAATGATAGGATCACAAGATGTCACTCTAAGTTGGCTAGTGAAATCAGTGGGAAAGAAATGGAAAGAAATGGTGCCTCCTAGCACACTAGATTGTGGCCTTATAGAGGCATCAAATGAATCAAAGGCATCTCCCAAAACTATATCCAAAATAATATATGATTCAATATGGTAGAAATACGTAAAAATTTTAGTCCCCCCCCCACCAAGCAAACACAAAGAAAATCTAGTGGTGGGGGATTAAAAAATACCCAAAGTGTACCTAGATCATCCTATAAGAGAGGGATTGAAACATGATGTTCAATTAAGAATTAACTCTCTTTTTAATAATATGGATAGCAACAAGGTTTCAAAGGATGAATTGAAGAATAAAATTGAATAGTCTACAACTGCATTGAATAAATTCATTGAGCTTGTAGCCCGACCAACACAAACTATTAATTAGTTCTCCAATAGGGAAACACTTGAAGTAGTAATAGATATTGGTAGTATGGGAATAAATATGAAATATTGGGCTGAGGAGCTTATCACAAAGGGAAATAGAGAAATTGAGTTAGAAATGGATTATTATAAAACTCTAAAAGATGATTAGGCATCTTTGGAGGCATTAATGAGCAAATACTAGAATGATATTGAAATTTTGAACCTATTCTTCCTGAAATGTTAAGAAAATGACATGATTGAAAATGACACCCTCATTGCACAAAAGATATTGAAAAATGATGCAAAACATGAGTAATTGGACAAGGTAGCTAATTTGAAAAAAAGAATACTCATGGAGAGTATTAATGAAGCTAAGGCTACATATGATAAGGTCACAGATACAATTTATGATATTTAATATTTACTTAATAAATTATCATGTGAAGCAATATATCATAAAGACCAAATCCTTTCAGTACAAGAGTTTCAAGAAAATTTGAAAAGAGTGGTTGAGAGAGAGTCAAAATGGGACAAAACATTCAATTTGAGTTCCATCCATTGATTTATCAATTATCATAATATACTAGATCCGATGGGGAAATAAACTCGAGTATATGGGGATGCATCTAGGGAACTCTTTGAAAAAATTCTAGAATGTGAGATAAACAACCTTTATTCACTTGTTCTTGATGAAGATCATATCCTATAGATCTTCAAAAGCTTTGAATCCTATATTGAGAAGACATAAACAAGGAAAGAAAAAGAATCTTTAGAGGTTATTGTTTTAGATTAATTCTTTCAATCATATACATTATGTAGACTACATTTATTTATTGTAAATTTGCAGGATACAAATTACAACTATCATTTTGATAGTGATTTTTGAGAAAGAGCTACTTGTAATTTTTAAGTACAATTTTTAGAGGTTAAAAGTTATAAAAATCAAACTTGTAAATTGCACTTTTCTTTTTGACAAAGTCTGAGTGGAAAAACTCATGCTGTAAATTGTATTTCTAGTTTTGTCAAAGTTAGATGACATAAAATGTTGTAAATGTCTCAAATAAAAAATATAAGTTAGGTTTTGAAAGAAATAACCTATATATCTAAAAAAATTCAAATTTCATAAGTGTTGGTTCATTTTTGGTTTCTAATTATATGGATAATATAAATAGTAGATGAACTAAAGACAAATAATGCATTGTGCGAAGAATCAATTGGATTTATCTATACCTTTAACATTTTTTAAACACCCAATAGTTTCATGGTTTTTCTTCTAGCCATTTACATTGATAAAGACATCATTCTATCTGAGGATCATGCCCCTTGCATGAGGTTTTCTAATTTTTCTTGATCTTTAATTGGGCATAGGGTTTTATAAGTACCTCTCTTTCAAGAGAATATTTTATATAAATATGGGTACCATGGTGTATCCCTTTTATCTTTCTATTTTTGAAGAAATTATTCTACATTTTGAATAATTCATCTAAATGTTGTAGCCTTTAGACTGATAATAGATTGATTTTTGTCCTCCCTTGTCTATGTTATCTTTATGTATACAATGTTATTTGTCAAGTTTTTGAATTCTTTCATTCTTATTTTAGTCACAAAAAATTTGTGTGGTATTATTTTGTCCTTTTGAAAATATTGTTTAATTAAAATAAATAATCTTGTTCCTTATATGATAAATACATAATAATACATTTGGTTTCATATTTTCATGAATTTGTGCTCCAATATACTTCAGTATATTTAATATTCTTTTGTGTTCATATAAATCAATCATTAATTTGTACTATAATTATTTGGTGTAATCACCATTTCTTGTTTTGTATATTCATTTATAAAAACTCTTTTCCTCACAAGTCAAACCCTAGTTAGGAGCAAGATCACTAAGAAGCATTAATTTTTACATGAACTGGTAATATATCAATTTCACTAAACTTAGTGAAAATAAGTCATCCTTCTCTAGAGGTTCATCTCAATTCACCAAGGTCCCATAGCTTGGAGGTGATCTCATTGTATCATTAAATTTTATATAGTTTATAACACATACCACATATCATGCTACAACACAAAGAAAGGTGTAAAATATATGTGATAATAGTTTGTGGCATGTATAGTTAGACATGACAATTATTAATAAGAGAATAATTTCTATTCTCAACAAGCATGACTTGGTGAATCCACTAGCTTACCTCACACACATTTCAAAAGAACTTGGTGACTCCACTATCTTACAAATTCAAGAAATTCAAGTTTATGTATGCCAAAGATATAAACAAGATAATTTAATAAAGGTAAGAAAATTGACTTGCAAGAATGATAATTTCCATATAAAAATTATCAAGATATTTTGTACCTTACACTAGAGTATATCTTATAAATTTATTTGCATCTCCTCCCATTATGGCACTGAGAAATCAAAATTTTGTAGCCTTAAATGGAGGTATTCCCCTTTAGTTTTCATAGTATGATGATATACCCCCCCTGGCTTTGAAAATCATTCTCTATTTTACTGGTGAAATTTTCACCACTCCCATGAAACATATACAAGACATTGCTAATATTTGTTAAATTCATAATATAGTACAAGAAAATGTTGTAATTAGATTTATTATTTCCTCATTTAAGGGTAAAATATTATGATGGTATAGAGGTCTACTTCCCAATTCTTTACATGTTTGGGATGACTTAGGTACTACACTATGCATGTAATTTGAAGATAAAAGTGGCCACTTCTCCCTGTTTGAATAAATAACATCTATTCAACATACTCCTCATGAGTTCATGAGTGATTTCAATTTTCATTTACAAAAGACATGGAATAAAATTCTAGTGTTGGTCAAACCAACCCCAAATAATTCTTTCCTATATTATTTGATATCTTTAAATAGTGATATAGCTATCATGATTCAGTCAATGGGTGGTACTACACTCCCCATTGCCTATGAAATTTTAATATGATTAGAAAATTACCTAATTCAAGATGAAAAAATTCCCCCACAACCTTCAATGCCTCTATTTCCATAAGTGTCTCCTATGCAACCTATTGTTATCCTAATTCCCATCACAATCAAGGCACCAAATTTAAATCCTACTCTTACTAATGCCATATATGAAGTTAAGTCACTACTTACAAGTTTTGGTAATGAGTTGGTGGACATAAAAAGGCAATAATCCAAGAACTACAGGCCTTACCAATAGGCTAACCAAACATTCCAACCCAATAGGAAACCATACCAAGGCAATTCACAACCAAAAAAGTCAAAATATGCAAGAAAAACCTTCAAGCATTTGTGCTTCACCTACACCAAGTACTTCTAAAGCTATTGTCCCTATTTAGAACAAATTAGTTCAAGAATACGAGTGGTGTTACCCTTTTGATCAAACACATAATTAGAATGCTTGTCCTAATGGTGTCATCAATCAATCTTTTATGGTGAAAATAATATAAAATACTCAAGGATAGTAATAGGAAGCTACTTCCCATTAGGAAGATACATAAGATCCTACTCAAAATGAAGCTACCCTTTTGAATTGACAAGAAGAATATTTTTGTGGTGTAAATCATGAAGAATCTCTAATCAATGGTGGTAGTTCAATGGAAGTAAATACATGCTCTAAGAATAGGTTAATATAAATTGATCAACCTCCTAGGGTGGAACAAGATACAACTTCTAATGTTTGTACAATAATATACAAGACACAACATAGTCCAGAGGCCACCTAATGTGTTAATGGGCCAATCAAAGTCAAAATTAATGATTCTAAATCTCATGGAAGAAGGCATAGTTCCCATAAAGGTACCAATAAATGTTGGTAAAATTCCTTTTATTATTGTATAATAAATTAGGAAAACTAATTTGAATGTCATCATGTGGGAAGAAATGTATATTCTAACACAAAAGGACTTGCTACAAGAAGCTTTCAAAAATTTCCAAATAATAGATAAAGTTATAACTAAGGGACCTAATGTTGTAGCTAATTTATGTCAACCATAAAATGACACCAAACCAAGAAAAAATAGTAAGCCTCCTCTTTTTTAACTTTCACTCATAGTTGGGAAACATCTCATCTATAACTGTAGGGTAGACTCAGGGGCTAGTGGTTCTGTTATGCCTAAGAAAATAGTTGATGCTCTTGGTATTAACTATATACCTATCAAAAAGGGTGTGGTTTAATTAGATGGGACTATTATTCAAAAAAGGACTATAAAAATATTAAACCTTACCATACATGCATTTCTAAGCTTGTCAATTTCCCAAGGTATCTTAGTTATTAATCTCCCCCTATTTTTCTATCTACCTTTCCTGAGACTTCACTACAAAAATTGGAGGGTATCTATCAGTTGACTAGTCCCACATGTTACTTAGGATGAGATATGTAATGAGAGTGAAAATAAGATTTGAGCCAATTACTAAATACATTATTGAGCCATACACTCCTATCCCTGTGGAAATGAATTACACATTACAAGATCAGGGAGAGGAGATTAATAATGAGGTTACAACACTCATGCGAGATATCCCAGACACTCATATGGATAAATGGGAATCAAATCTCCAATTTGATCCTTATAATTATGTAACAAAAACTAGGTTGGGTACATATTGCATCCATGAAAATGATGTAATTATTTTGAATCTCATGAAACTAACTGAGGATCTCCAAGAAATGTGGTAACTATTCCTCAATGGATAAAAATTAGGAATGGTGCAGGTGAAAGTATTGTTTTGATCTCTACACAAAAGGAGAGTTATTTCTATTCTTTAATACTTTAATTCAACTACACTAATAATGTATTTGAAATGAAAAATTGATTCAAGGTCTCCAAATAGCCAAGTAAAGAGGGATACTATCACTAAAAGTATTTAGTAATAGTGAATTTATTATTCACCAAGTAAGATCCAAAATCATAACCAAAAATAACTTGTTAATATCTTACAAACATAGGTTTTGGGACCTATTTGAATACTTTACCACTTTAAACATTCAATCAATATAAAAATAATATAAAAAAGATGTTAATCATATGGTTTTAGTAGGCTCCCAATATAATCTACCTGAAGAAATAAAGAAGAAAAATAGCCAACATGTATAGTTGATAGTAAGACCATCTGTTCTTGATAATACAAAAAAATTGAAATTTTTGGATAGTGATCAACAAATTATAATTTTTTTGAGAGAGAAAGCTAAATTCTCAAATAAAAACTAGTCAAGACTCCAAGATCAATATGGAGATCAAATCATTTAGTTGATGACTAACAAATTACCCATGGGCCTTATTATTTTGGAGATTATCTTCAACTCTAATGATCAGATGAAAGGTGAAATAAATAATATCATAGGTAATGAAGAAGACTACAACCTGGTAGTCATTTTAGAGGGAAAAACATTAAATATTGGAAAGGTATGTAATGCTTCTAAAAAATAGGATTTTATTGAGATGTGTCAATAAATTGATGATAAAATTGCTTGGAGTTATAAATATCTAAGGGGGTTTGACCACAGATTATCCTAACACACAATAGAGTTTGACCCAAATACCAATCATGTTAGATATAAATAGAGAACAATCAATCTAAAAATAGAACCCTTGATGAAGAGTGAGCTATCCAAACTAATAGAGGCTAATATCATTTTCCCTATCAAACAGTCATCATGGGTTACTAACTTGGTCCTTGCAAGGAAAAATAATGGTGAAATCAGGTTGTGTGTATATTTTAGGGACCTAACCATGAAGGATCATTATCTCATTCCACCCATGGAGCAAATTCTTTAAATTGTATTAGGATCTAAAAGTTTTCCCCTTCTAGATAGTTATTCTAGATATAACCAAATCTTAGTGTTGAAAATAGACTAGTTGAAGACTACTTTCACTATAAAATGGGGCATGTATGCATATAAAAAGATGCCTTTTGGTCTAACTAATGCTGGAGCTACATTCCAAAGAGCCATAGAAATTGATTTCATAGGTTTGATAAATGAGATGATCCTAGTATACCTAGATGACATCACTATTTATTCAAAACATGTTGATTCACACCTGGATCACCTTATGAAAGTTTTTTAAAGGTGTAAAGAGTTTGGAGTTTCACTCAATCCAAAAAAAATCATTTTCACATTTCATGAAGGGAAACTACTAGGACACATTGTTTCAAAAGAGGGTCTTATAATATAACCAGAGAGAATAAGATCCATATCTTTACTAGCACTTGTGAGTCATAAAAAGTGTCTACAAAGTTTCCTAGGAAAGATCAACTTCATAAGAAGGTTTGTTCCAAATTTTGCTTGTATGGCCAAGCCGCTTACTGCTATGCTTAATAAGGGTATCATTTTTAGCTAGAGACAAGAAGGAAAGGATAGTTTTTATGCCATCAAACATGCTATTTCTCAAGCTCCTACCTTTTTCAACCCCAAATATGAGAATGATTTCATTCTATATGCTTTTGGAGGGGAAGGTAACATATCAACTATTTTAGCCCAACATAATAAATAATATTTGGAAAAACTAATATCTTTCTTCAATCAATCCTTGAAGAATAATGAAGAAAAGTATTGTTTTATGGAGAAGTGAGTATGTGATATAATTAAATTTCTCAAAACTTTTAGGCATATGCTTTCCAATAATAAAATTAATTTGATGGTTAGTCACCAAATTTTTAAAGAGTCCAAGAAATAAATGAAAAAAAGAGCTAGATGGATCACAAAAATCATGGAATATGATGTGAACATCAAAATTACAAAGCTTGTAAGAGGAAAGGGCTTATGTAAATAGTTGGATTTTTATATAAAGACTAATAAGGTAGTATCTGATGTAGTATATGCTCAAAATACATTGCAACTAGCCACTCTAACTCTATTCAATAGCTAGATCCATGACATGACCATCTTCCTATAGACTGATGAGTATCTGTATGATTTCTAGTAGTCTAAGAAAAGGTATTTTAGACTCCAATCTATTCTTTATGTTCTTGTTGATGGAGTATTGTTTAGGAAAGATCTATATGGAGTCATGCTGAGGTGTATTGATCATGGTCAATTCCCCAAGGTGCTCGAAGAGTTTCATCATGGTCCGTTAGGTGGACATTACGATGTAAGAACCACGACCATCAAAATAATGAGATGGGGATATTATTGGCCTGACATATTCAAATATTACCATCAAAAGGTAAGGAACTAAGAAAAGTGTGCTTATTTTATATGCAAGAAAAGATTATCAATTATCCCTATCAAACCAATCCAAGTTGACCAACCATTTACCCAAATTGGGATTGGATTTTATTGGAATTATCAATCGACCATTGAGTGTAAGCTATAAATGGGTCTTTATAATAACTGGTTATTTCACCAGATGGACTAAAGTAGTTACACTAAAATATGCCACAGAGGCATCTACCCTAGAATTCATGGATGGAATTATCATAATATTTGGTGTTCTTTACACCATTATCTCAGACAATGTCAAAGATTTTATGGGAACTCAAGTGAGTGAATGGGCTGTAAGGAACAATGTATACCTAAGTACTCAATCCAATTATTAACTACAAGTTAATGGCTTGGATGAGTCTACCAATAAAAATATCATAAGGATTGTCAAAAGGACAATGGAAGACAATAAAATAACATGGTACACAAAGTTAAAATCATAACTTTGGGATGATAATATCATTCCCAAGAGAGCCATTGGTAATTCTCCATTCATGTTGGTATATGGAAGGAAAGCTAGAGTTCTATTATCAATTGAGTTACCATCTCTAGAACTTAATCATTAGTTACAATTGACTGACAATGATGAAATGATAGTAAAATTGATGAAACTCACGGAGCTAGAATAAATTAGGAACCAATCAATGAAAGTTATAGAGGCAAATCAAGCTCAAAAAAGATAAATTTTAACAAAAAATCATCTGGTGGGAGATTCAATGAAGGATACATGGTTATAAAATGGAATTTTGAAAGTGCTAAAGTAGTCAATAACACAAATTTTGATGCAATATGAAGTGGTCCATACATTATAACTCAGTGCAAGGGAGAAAATGTATTCTAGTTATCTAAGCTCAATAGATCAGAATAACATATCCTAGTTAATGGGATATACCTCAAAGCTTGTTTTTAAGGTTAGAATTCTTTCCAATAAACATTAAACATATTAATTTTATTTGGATTCAATAGATAAGTTCTTTCACACAAGCCAATGAATTAGGATTTTTTTTCCTTAGTTTGTTTCTATTTTTCTTTTCCATATTTCATTCTTATTTTAGGTAAAATCTCAATTTTGTTCTTCCCCAATTAAAAGGGTGTTAAGCTTAAACTGACTCCATTCCTAATGAACTACAAGTTTATTGGAAATAAACTAATTAGTAGGAAATTGTAGACACCAAAATTATGTTACACACGTGCGTAACTCCCTATGTCAAAACCCCACTTATGTCCCTTTTAATAATTAGCCTTCCTAACCCATGTTTTATCCCTCACACATTTAATTAATTTAAAATATTTAATTAAGATAATTAAAAACTACTTATACCACCTTACCTAGACACCTCATCCAAAGATTAATTCTTACCCTCTGAGTCACCTCAAGACTTAATCCTCTAATCCTAACTACCCATGACTTGTTCTCACCCCAAACATAAATTCCTAACTAACTACATCCTTCTAAACCTCACATTTCTACCATTTCCTAATGGATACCACACTTGGCATGAGAAATAATAAAAATATGCTAAAACTATCCCTTTTACCTATTCTCATGTTGTCGATGTTGGTCAATCCATGACCAACATCGATGGGATCACCGACATCGATTACTTAAGACAAATTCCAACCTAGTATTCAAGTCAGTAGAAATAAAAAAAACATATTTATTCTCATATAGGATTTAGCATTAAAATGTATACATCCAGACTTACTTTAACTCTACACAAATTAGTCCAAATTAGGAATTGATATACTGTACATCTTGGATTCTTTTGAATTGGTAGCACACGCTTATCTTTTTGTTCATATATTGCTTTAACACGCCTCCCTAGAGCCATCTATTTGGCACTCATGGTTCATCTATTTTCACCAGATAATTATATCTTTATGTTTGGTAATTCTTTTAAATGGTCATTTTACAATTACTTTACATTATACTATTCATCATTTTATGAATGTCCCGACTCTCCTTGTAGAGGAGTTTTAAAACTCCTTCACCTATTTCCCTCTAATTCAAACATACCAACCCTCTATCTATACCCACCTAATTCTTACCCACTCCCTTACAACTCTTTCCAACCTCATAAACCTAACCAACATCCACCTCCTGACTCAAAAAATATCTTGTAACCTCCTGAGAACCTACCACCCCTACTAACATCGATCACAATACCAACATCAGTAATATAACCAATGTCAATCATATATCCTTACTGACATCGATAGACTAACTAACATCAGTGATTATGTATTTCCCATAACCTCCTTGAGCCTGCCCAAATAACCTCCAAAAACACTAACTCACATTACTTGCACTGTGTCACTCTCTACTACACTCAGACTGCAAGAATAGTATAAATATCTCTCTCTTAATCTCTCTTTATTTTTTTTATTCATTACCAATTTTTTTCAAAAATTAGACTATCATCCCTAAGGAAGTTTGACACTTCTAATAACAAGTGCGTAGCTTGGCAGCCCACTTATATATCTACTAACAATTTTTTTTTTCATAGTGCCTTCTTATTCATATGTAGTCATCCCTAGCCAAAGAGGATTTATCAACATCATCTGGATATGGTGTGTAACCAATCTAGGTTCTCTCTAATCTCTAATCCTTACCCTTCATCTCTGTTTCTCCTTGAACATCAAATAGATTAAAATTTTAGTGAAACATTTTTGGCATGCCCGATGGAACCCTAGAATTTTCCTTTAGTTCATTTCTTGTTTTAAGTGTTCATATACGTGAATTATAGTGAAAATTTCATTCCTTTCACTGTCTCCCTCTCTTTTTCCTCAAAACAAAATATTCAAGATTTTATTTTTTGTTTAAAGGCAATAAACTAAAATTTCTTCTTCCTTGCCACTCTTCTCTTTCTTTTGCTTCTAAAATAAACTTATCATTTTTCTTACAAGTTAAAAAGAATCTCTCCTTTATCTCTTTCTCACATGCACACTAGGATAGTGAAATTCATTCTCTTCTTCTATTTCATCATTGTTTTCATTCGAATCAAAACACTTTAGATTTGGATTTTAAACTTACTACACTTCATTGTTTGTTTGTTACATATTATCTCACCTAGTTAATTACAATCATTATGAATGAATCGTAGTACACCAATGTTAAAAAACTAGATCACACTCATAAAAACAAACATATAAACTCACTTGAGATAAGGCCCATTGATATTTCATCACTTGGTGGATCACCTTACCCTACCTGACTATCCTACTTGGATTTCACCACTAAGGGGAGAACCCACTCCATTCTCTGGTGGACTATAATCTCTAGAAAAAAGGTATATTTTGGATAAGTAGCCTATTTTGACTTTAGGTCCATGAAGTGTAGGGAGAAAGATCCTATAACAAGCCATGTACCTGGTCTAACATAAATTCCATCTTGAGCACCAAAACTAACCTACAACTAGCTCTAGATTGCTTTTTAGTACCTTCAGTAACCAAAATCTCATCTCACCATCTGATTATAGCATAAGCCAACACAAGACTAAAATTAATATCTAGGAGTTAATAATTAGTGGTTGTATGTTATTTTTATACTTTTATATTTCCTTCTATACTTTGGAGTTGGTAAGGATGTTTTTTCATTGATTTACAAAATCAACACCATTTATAATACTCAGGTTGTATAACTTGTTATATCAATTTTTCTGAGTGTTCATTCTACTTATATAGACCTCTTACATCCTCTATTTTACCTAGATTTTGCCTCTAGATTTCTAAAACATTAGATTTTTGATTTCCTAGGACTCCATAGTGACTAACATCAATTAAACCCACTGACATAAATAGACTTTAGCCTACCGACATCGGTCAAGTGATCAATGTTGGTGACTGTGTAGTTTCAATTTTCTCAAAATAGCAAGCTAAAATAACCTATTTACCTACACTCAAAACTTGTTTTTCCTTATTTTGTCACTAATATAGAGTATTAATACTATTTATACTTCATTTTGTATGGTATTAACATAAATCCAAGCTAAAATTCTTGTTGATTACGCAAGCCGGTAACCACTTCCACCTTCCCCTCTTGTCATTAATTTTATCATGGAGCATACTTCAGATACATAACATAATCTCAACCCCAGGAAAATTCCTATTATGCCTGAAGGAGATCAATATTTTTCTAAATTTCTTGATCATAATGTGGCATCCCTTCAGCTTTACATTGCCATGAACTGAACCCATAATTCTTTGAGTGACCCACTATATGGTATGCCAACTTTTCTGATGGAGACAACTTCAATTTCAACTATCTCTACTATGTTCCCCATGGTTACTCAAACCACCAATTTAACAAGTAACCCACCCATAAATAATGTCCAAAGTTTAACATCACCAATAACCCAATCCCACCTATACCTTGGTGTGACTTCCCTATCTTCGTAACCAAAATTAATTCAATCAAGTCTAATCATATTTTATAATTTGGTGGTACCTATACCATCTACTCTCACACCTATAATTACATGAGTTAAGACTCACCCTTCACCTAATATAACCATGCCAACAACCCAACCTACAATAACAACACTCAACCAAAGCATTATCTCTAACCCAACAAGATAAGCCCCTTTCATTTTCCCCCCCAGCTTATGACTCACTACCCCTATGTTGCATCAACACAACTGAAACAAGCTATGTCATACACTCCATTTACTTCACATCAGGTTCCCTATAACTTAGGGTGTATTTCCCAAACCAATCCTCCTTTAGACCTCATTAATATGTTGACGGACAAGATGTCTAAACTAGAGACATTTGTGTTAGGTTCAAAGAATGTGTTATCTTATTATTAGATATGCAATGATCCCATCCATCCTTTTGTGCATATTCACCCTTATCCAAGCCAATGGTAACTCCCTAAATTTACTTGTTTCTAGAGTAAAGAGGACCCACAATATCATTTGTGAGCATTTAGACATGCTTGTTATTTAATAGGTCATGATGATGTGTTACTAATTTGAACTTTCCCTATGTCTCTTTCAGGTACTGCCCTAGATTGGTATAGCTCTATAAATTGACACTCCCTTTTCTCATTTAACCAACTCACAAAAATATTCCTACACCATTTCTCTATTTACATTTGTAAAAATATTTCTATTACAGACCTTTATTCTATTAGATAATTTGATGATGAGTCGATCGTAGATTGTATCGATCATTGGAGAGGCTTAATCATTTAACTCTCCTTCTCTTTACCCCAACATAATATTATTGAGCTCTTCTTGATGGAATTTACCAAACACATTTCATCCACACTCTAAGTACAAACATTTCACACATTTGATAAAGCCTTTACAATGGCATGGAAACTAAAGATTTGGGTTATAGATGAATACATAGTCAAGTTGTGTAGTAAGAACACCAATTCAAATCAAATGACTCCTCTTCTTCTAAAACTTTTCCTTCTAAAAAAAAATCTAAAGGATCTACCAATGCAGTGGTCATTAAATCAGCTTCTTCCATAACCACAAACTAACCTAATTCCTTGACTTCCAAAAATATGACCAAATAATTCTAAAAATGGTATGAACAAAGACAATACACTCCCATTAGGGAGTCATATACTTCCATTTTGGAAAAATAATTGCAATAGGGAGCCATAACCCTTTCTCAAATCAAGCCTCCTATATATTTTGATCCCTCCCATCCTATTCATACTTGGTATAAGGAGGATAAGTTTTGCGGCTACCATCGAGTAAAGGCCAAAATTCTAATAACTATAAAACATTCAAGAAAAAATTTCAAGACATTTTTGATAGGGGTGATCTTATCTTGGATAAACCTAATGCACCTACTAATGAAAATATGGATGTGTTCAAATATCCTTTTCCTAACCATTCACCCAATTAAAATATTGTTTAGACCATGACTAGTAACTCACGTGATCATAATATCCATATAGTCAATATGGTCTTTCCTTTACCCTATCCCACAATAGGAGGCTCGCATTTTACCTACTCCTCCCTTACAATTAGTGGAATTTGTTTTACCCATTCTTCCTCCTTAGGTAGAAGAGCCTATTTTACCCATTCCACTCCCACGTGAGGAAGAGCCTCCTTTACCACTCCTTTTTCCACAAGAGGAGCCTATATTGCCATTTTCTTTTACACCAATTTTATCTATCCTCTTACCACTTAAGGTCCACACCTTACCCATTCCTTAATTACATGTTGAGGGGAACATCATTCCTATGTTATACCCTCTTGAGGAACCCTCTTCATCTTCCTCTCCTCCACCGATAGAAAGTAGTACCCCATCCACTCCTCATTTAGACTTAGAAGAGATAGTGTTATCTAATCCTACATTAGATGAGAGACCTATTATGCCTACTCTGATTCAACTAATTTTACCACTTCTTTTACCTATGGAGGATCATACTTTACCTATTCCTTGACCACATGTTGATGAAACAATTATACCTATGTTCTACCCCCTTTAGGAGCCTTCTTCACCTACCTCTCCTTAACTCATGGAAGACCATGCCTCTTCTCCTGTCTCTATCAAAAAAGACCCTATTGTGGATATTTATCATCTTTGGCCCAAGGTAGTAGAGACCAATAATTTCACTCTTTCTCAATCACCTAATACTTCTAAATAAGCAACTATAAGGCCTACATTGAACTCATCTAAACCCTTATCACAATTAGTGAAATGTCTATAATTTTTTGACTCCACAAAGCTAGATCATGTAGCATTTTGGGACTGACTTAAAACTACTTATCCTACACAACAAGTGTTGACCTTTAATACCAACCCTCTCACTGCCCTTTGCCCTATGGTCCTTGAAAAAGTAATAAATTCTTTACTAAAAACATTGAAATCTCATCCTTTCACGTCAGTACCCTCACCCTCGTAGGCATCCACCATAATAAAGTAGATCAAATCTTTAGTCATATGTCTAGTCTCTAATCTAATTCATCCACAGGTGAAATTAGATCTAACTCTCCAATCATAAGTTGGATTTTTTTAGCTTAAACTACAAAAAAATATTAAGCTTCCTAGATCTCACCAATCCTTCCCTCTTCCACCCTCAACTTTACTGTCAATTTTGGGACCACATCCCTCTATTTTAGTTGGAGTGCCACTGATCCAAGTGAAAAAAAAGGTTATGTTACCTCCATTACTACCTCTACCACCAATTAGGCCTTTCACATGTAACACCATGATACCTAACACCAAGAAAGTGTAAGTAAAACACATGGCTCCACCACCACCTAAAAATGTGCCACAAAAAATCACCCTCATGAATCCTAAATTAAATAAGGTGTCCACTCTTATTATAACAACAAGTGCTAGCCCACTTGTAGGATCTCAAATATTTTTTCCTATGCCAGTTGTAATCTTTCATAATAACTCTTCCTCCCATTAAACCTTATATCCCTCTTATATGGAAGACATCTTGGTTCAATGATACACAAGTGTGTATATATCATCATTCACCTAGGCATGATATTGAAAGCTGTAAAGCTCTCATGGTAGTCATTCATAAACACTTTGATGTCAACACTCTCTTTGTTGATACTCACATTAACCTTCCTATTATTCCACCTTTGTCATATACAATGCCTCATATTGTTCCACCTGAATTCAAACCCAAAGATGTTGTCATACCACCTTTACTACCTCCACCTATATTTTAGATCAACACAGTTAATGTGGCCACACACTCACAAAATCAAAAGGATAAAGGTAAGAAAAATGTCATTGCCCCTTGGGTTCATCCATTATCCAAAGTCACTCCTCCTTTTAATCCTAAGATTTCCATCTTGGGTATCCTGAAACCAACATCTTCAAAAGTTATTCAAAACACGATGGTGAAACAACTTCATGAAACCCCTCAAAAAATATCCTTGTATGAGTTAATCCAAAACTCACCCAAACATCATCAAGCTTTGATTAGTGATTTACAAGAAGTTGAGGTACAACATAATGGTCCCTAACCTTTTATAGCTTTGTTTAGCTCTCTTAACACCATCTCCTTGATTTCTTTCAATGATTCAAAAATTCCACTTTAACACCCTAAAGATCAAGATTCTACCCTTTTTATCACTGCATATATCAATCAAACTCATGTTAAAAAAGTCATGATCTATGGGGGAGATAGTATTAATATTACATCCAACCATTCCTACAAATAGCTAGCCCTTCCTGACAATTACATGTCTCAAACTAACATGGTGCTCTACTCCTTTAATGTTACCATAGCTACTACAGTGGGCACTATTGTCTTACATATCTATGTCGGTCCTTTCACAATTCCTAAGCTCTTCTATGTTGTATAAGGAGAGTTCCAATACAATATACTACTTGGATGACCTTAGATACATACTATGACATGTGTACCCTCGACTTTGCACCATTGCACCAAGTTTGATAACAATTGGTAGGTGCATGTTATTTTCATCAAGCCACCTCCATTTAAAACATTTAATATGAATTATAGCCTCAATGATGTTTTAATTCCATTAAATACATCATCTTCTCTACATGATATTTTTGAAGCTTCCAAAATCTCCACTACCCTGGTTACATAGATACTATTGACATAAATTATCGATAAAGACCCCATAGAGGAAACATTCAAGCATCTATCACTCAGAGAATATTTTTTTTGACACTTGACATGTTCCATACTCAAAAAGAGTATGTAAATATTCATATAAACCCCAATTATGATGCTTTTATTGGGATGGTCATCCCATTTGGTCCCCCTAACCTTCAAACTAATTTCACATATGGGGCAATTGATCAAGCTCCCACTATCAACAATCCATCCTCTTTGCCATAATGATTTACTTGTGACTTTTCTTTCCTTAGAAATACTATCTTCACTCACACCTATATTTATAGGTGTGCCTAAAAAGGATTTGGTTTGGGTCATTATTAGCAGGGTGTTCATATGCTCATTGAATATCCCACCAATAAAACCATTGAAAATGCCAAAAAGTAGCATGGAGTGGGTTATAATGAACCAACTAAACTCACCAAAAATTCTCATATACCAATTATCAAAGAACCAATCTCCCCTTCTCCATCCTCTCCTCCACCATCACCTACTGAATTATAGGTATCTATACCTCCTAAATTTTTTTTCAATAAATGCCATCCATTTGGGGCCCCTCACCTATCATCAAGGTAACGAAACAAGGTCCCTACCTCTCATTCATCCTAAAATGATTGATGAAGACTTTCCCATTATAAACACTATCTAATGTCAAGATGATGATGTTGTTTTCACATACATGGGTGTGGATGATTCCTATATCCAATTATCACTCCCATCTAAAACACAAGCTATGTTAAATTAATCAACCATTGACATTACTTTGCCCTCTCACGATAACCCCTGTATTCTTAAGATTGGTCAGTCTTTGGATTCCTCAAAGAAAGAAAATTATGCCACATTTCTTAATGACCATAACAAATCCTTCACTTGGTCTTATAATGACGTGCGTGGTATTAACCCCTCTATCATCATGCACAACATTGTCACCAATAGAGATGCTAAACCTGTTAAGCAAAAGTTTCAAAAAATTAACCCTCATATTGATCTCCTTGTCAAATAAGAGCTCTAACACCTCCTTTCTATTAATTTTATTCAACCCATCAACTACCCATAATGGGTTTCTAATATTGTTTATGTCACAAAAGTGACAAAGGGAATCCATATTTGTACTAACTACCATGACTTAAACCTCACTTGTCCAAAAGATGACTTCCCTTTGTCAAGTATGAACCAACTTATTGATTTAATAGCTAGCCATGAGATTCTATCACTTATGGATAGGTTCTTAGGTACAATCAAATAATGGTTGCTCTCAAAGATCAACACAAGATAACTTTCATTACCCCATGTGGGACTTTCTATTATCAAGTCATTCCCTTTGGTCTGAAGAACATTGGTGAAACCTACAAATGCACCATGACTTAAATCTTCCATGATCTCCTACACAAAATTATGGAAGACTACATGGATGACTTACTTGGAAAGTCTAAACTTCACCAAGATCACTTAACATTTCTCAAAATCATATTCACTCATCTTTTCCAATATAATGTTCAACTAAACCCAAAGAAATGCATCTTTGGTGTCCTTTCTAGTTAGCTCTTAGGATTTATCATTTCTTTCCATGATATGAGGTTGACCTTGCTAAGGTTCAAAAAATACTAGAGATGCCTCCACCTACTAATATCAAACAACTCTGCAGCCTACAAGGCAATCTTTAATCAATCCACCACTTCATCTCGCAGTTGGTGGATCATTGCCAACCCTTTCACTATCTCCTCAAAAAATATGTCTCCTTCCATTAGAATACAAATTTTAAGGAAGCTTTTGATGTACTCAAATAGTATCTCCTTTCCCCACTAGTTCTTATTCCACCTAAGGAAAACCAACCTTTCTACATTTACGTCTCTGCAATATTCCATTCTCTGGGTGTTATGATGTCACATCTAGATGATCACCATAGAGAACAAGTGGTTTACTACACAAAGTCACACACTTATTGATTATGAGACTCAATATACCCATACCAAAAATCTTTGTCTCACATTGGTATTTACAGCCTCCAAGCTTCGTCATTACCTCTTAAATCATAAAACCTATATCATCACCCATATTGATCCCCTCAAATACATGCATTTCAATCCATATCATAACTAACGTGTAGCATGATGGCTCATTCTCCTTGTTGAATTTGAGTTAGATTTTATTAAACAAAATTCTATCAAAGGGCAAATGATCATCACCCAGTTAGTTATTGCCCCTTCACCCAACAACAAAATCTTCAAACCTTGAATTTCCTGATGAATCTATCACAATGCTCTTGACCAATGACATCTCCTATCAAATTATGATGTTCTTTGATGGGACTAAATTTCAACATGGTGGGGATGTAGGGGTCATCCTCATTTCTCTTGATGGTGAGCCTATGATTTTGTCATTTAAACTATATTTTTAATGTACTAACAATATGGCTAAATATGAAGCTTTGATCTTAGGGATTCAAACAAATACTTTCTTGGGTGTTAAATCAATAACCATTTTTTGTGACTCCTAGCTAGTGGTTAACCAGGTTAATGGTTCTTACCTATGTAAAAATGAAATTTTGTAGTGATATAAACATCTTGTAGATACACTATTGGAATCATTCGACTCCTACCTCTTGTAAATTGTTCATCAATCTACAAAAAAAATTGCTGACATAATGGCTTCACTTGTTTCAAACCTACCCTCTTCACCCTCTTTCTCAAAAATCTATGTCATTGTACATCACTTAACATTACCCTCCTATGTATTAAATAACATCCTTTTTATCATCAATATAACACACAACCCACATGACTTATAATACAAGAAACTCATGGATTGACTTTCCTTTTCTATTACCCCTTCTGACCTCTTCAATAATGGGAGGTGTACCTTTGTGAAATGTGCCACTCATTACACTATGCTAGGGGGACTTCTCTACAAGTGAGGTTTTGATGGTCTCCTCCTTAGATGCCTCACTAGTACTAAGATACCCTTCACAATTAAGGAATTCCATGATGGGATTTGTGGTGGACATTTAAATGGTCACACAATTTCCAAGTGTATACTTTAACTTTGGTATTATTGACCAACACTCCATCAGGACTATAGTGATTACATTCAGTGTTGCATCAAATTTCAGCAATATGTTAACCTCCTTCACATTCTAGGCCATACTCTACAAGTTTCCAAATACTTCTAGCCCTTCTCCTAATGGGGTTTGGATCTAATTGGTGAGATTAATGCAAATTCATTACTTCATCACCATTATATCATTACTGCTATTGAATACTTCACCAAGTGGGTCAAGGCCATTCCTCTCATCTCCACTAAGTCTGACAAAATTGTTGACTTTATCAACCATCACATCATCTATCATTTTGGTGTCCCCCCTAAAATTATAATAGACAATGGCAAATATTTCAAAAATAAGACTATCCAAATTCTTTATGCCACATTTGGAATCAAATTAAGCTTTTCATCACCATACTATCCATAAGCAAATGGATAGGCAAAAGCTTCTAACAAAACATTGACTAAAATCCTCATGAAATTAGTCAATGATACTAGTAAATATTGGCACACATACATTCATTTTGTTTTATGGGATTATTTCACTAGCATTCCAATCCCTACAGGTGCTACACCTTTTTCCTTAGTCTATGGGATAGAGGCTATTTTGCCTCGTGAGGTCCATATTCTTTCTCTTCACATCTCTCTATAATATATACTTACTAGTGATGACTTTTGCCAAGAATGGTTGGCTCAACTTGAGTTTCTTGATGAACTCCATCTCATAGCCCTCAATCACCTCCAAATCTATCAAGAGCGTATTAAATGATCTTACAACAAAAATCTCAAGGAGTGAAATTTCAATATCAGATATCTCATCTTAAAGGAAAATCAACATGTGACGAACATAGAGAAAGGAAAAAAAGGTAAATTTGCTACTAGTTAGCTTGGACCCTACATCATAACTCACAAGTATGGCTAAGGAACTTATCACTTGTCTTCTCTTGAAGGAAGGCTAGAACCTAAGCCTATAAATTCTTTGCACCTATGATCATTCTTTTGTTAATCAAGCGATGCTTCACCTTGTGTTTAACTTGAGCTTGTCCCTTAAGCATCCCTATTACATTCATCTTCCTTCCTCTTAACCCTTAATACTACACACTTATTTAACCTACGAAGTGCTATGGTTTTACCCTCAAATTGGAAAACCTCTAAGCCTCTATAGTCCTATCCATGACTAAAATTTTAAAAATAAAATAAAATAAAATGGGATATATAGACCAGTTATAATCTCTCAGGTCATGATTCTCAATGTAGACTACTCCCTTGAAGGATATCTATGTAAATTTTCCTTGATACTATAAATAAACTGCTTCATTGAAGGATAGATATTTTGAAAAAAACTTAGACAACTCGCTTGAAGGATGGCTAATCCAAGATTTATTATCAAGGAAAATAATGACTTAGAAGCTTCTCATATTAATCAGCTTTTTATGACCTCAATACAAACAAAATACCGTTATAGGCTTCCTACATTCATTATCTTACACCAAAAAAAAAGAGAAACTTTAAGTTATGGACTTGCCTATAGTAGCTCTCAGGTTGCCCACAGAAGGGGCATACTATCCCCACTAAGAAGGTTATGCTACCCAAACACTCTTACTCCTTTTACCCTTTTCCCCTCATAATCTTTCAAGGGAATTTTAAACTCACTTAACACAAGGTGAGTATGATGATTCTCTAAAAAACAAATGGTTAAATGATGTAAATCATGAGAGAGGCTCATCTTCTTGAGCCTATTTATGTTTTGATTATGGTCTTTGCCAATAAGTGAGCATTATGCCTCTTTCATTCCCATCTCAATCACATGTAGATTTCTCTTTTGAGATCAAATCTCATGAAAAGATTCAATCATTGTCTCACCTTTCTACCAATTCTTCTTTATTATTAGAGTTATATATTTAACACATGTTTATCTCAAATAACTACCCAAAACCATACTAAAACTAAAAAACTATTGTTTATGAGAAATCCACCCAACATGAAACCATAGTTTGTCTAAAAAATAATAAATAGGAAAAATATCAATCCTAATCCATTTATTTTAAGCATACACCATCACAAATATGGAAAAATTCTGAAATAAAATAACATACCCAATCCATTCATTTTAAGAATACACCATCACAAATATGGAAAACTGCTAAAATGAAGCTAACAAATCAACTATGCATATACCATCATAGATATGGGAAATGCTATCCTATCTCAACTAACATACTCAATATTAACATAACATTAACATAACATAAACATCCACATAATTATAATAAGATCAACATCATCACCATCTCAAAATAACACATCTCATATATATGAGATGTGTTATTTTGAGATGGTGATGATGTTGATCTTATTATAATTATGTGGATGTTTATGTTATTAGTGTTATGTTAATATTGATTATGTTAGTTGAGATAGACTAGCATTTCCCATATGTGTGATGGTATATGCATAGTTGATTGTTAGCTTCATTTTAGCAGTTTTCCATATTTGTGATGGTGTATTCTTAAAATGAATGGATTAGGTATGTTATTATATTTCAGCATTTTTCCATATCTATGATGGTGTATGTTTAAAATAAATGGAGTAGGCTTGATATTTTTCCTATTTATTATTGTTTAGAGAAACTATGGTTTCATGTTGGGTGGATTTCTCATAAACAATAGTTTTTTAGTTTTAGTATGGTTTTGGGTAGTTGTTGGGTAGTTTTGAATATGAATGTACATCAATAGATCATATCAGTATCATCTCTCCCTCAAAATATACATCTCTCATATTTAGCTCATAGGCGTGTATACAACATATATAACAACATCAATAACAAAATCTAGAACTCAAAATCCTCAAGGCTATAGTCATGGTCGTGAAGAAGATGTGTCATCACCACATTCCACCTCTCTATATATACATGAGCTAAAAGTTGTGGTATGTGTCACTGATCTCTCCTACTCTTTAAAATCAAAATATATTTGAATTTATGGGAACTCATTGATGTGTCTTTCATAATAATTAATCTCATCTAGAGTAGTTTTGTACCTCACTAGAGATACAGTCTACAATGGACCCATCACACCTACTAAAGGGCCTTGTATTGGTCCCTATGGTGGAGGAGGAAGAGATGCCTATCCTACTACTCTCAAACTATCCCTCTGTGCTATCAATGTGGTAAATTGACCCTGTAATGCCTTAACCTAGTCATGTAATACCTTGACCTATCCCTATAATTTCACAACCTACCCTTGTAAGACCAATACCTATAACTATGCTACATCTCAAACCTACACTATCAAATCTTAGGCCTATACTACTACATTCTAGACCTATACAGTTGCATCTCTCTCTCATCACTCTTTATACATTTGGTGGTGGCCTCCTAGCCTCCTAACTTGAATAATGGGATGAAAACCTATCTACCACATAAGATAAGATATTGTACATCTAGGATCTACCACACCTAGGCCTGCTAGAAACTCCTCAAAATTGGCCCATCTATCTCTTGGGGAAAAGTTAGGGGTGCCTCTATATCATCCCTCCTATATCAAGGAAAGGCATGAGGCACATCTTATAATAAGCTAAACTATCTTCTGACCTGTGCCATGGGTATCATCTCTAGCTCTCCAACTCATCTCCCTCTAACCCATAATGTACTTTATAAATTAACAAGCTAATCTTCCTATCCTATAAATATAGGGTATGTCAAGTAGGGTCTCCAAACAATATTTTCAAGAATCAATCCATCCATCATATGCCTATAATAACCAATATCTTACACTATGTTGTCTACTCATGTTTGGGCCATACCATCTCTCCACCATCAGAACCCAACCTTGAAACTAGCTATAATGATGGTGGGTAACCCCAATGGTCATGTCACCATGATGTGCTCATATGCCCAATAATGGAGTAGATGTTTGACACACAAACTATACCATCATTACAACCTCAAACCCCATAATTCTCTATATAACTATGTTATAAACGTTAGTCCCCATACATACATGATCTACTACTTAATCATCTATGCTAATACACCTATCAATGCAATAAAAAATCTCCTACCATCTACATATGGTAGTGCATATACTGTAATCCCTATCATCATCAAGATGCTCAACCAATGTTACTCCTCATCGGTAGTGTACAATGGCTCATATGCAAATCTCACTAAGTGATAGGTCACCTCACTAACATGCTCTCCAAATAATGTAACCATGTAAATATCATGTTCCTCTCTCAAACATGAGATGAGCTCTTCACCCTGGATTAACAATCATAAAATCCTTTATATGTCCTCTTAAGTCATTATCATCTCTTCAATAAGTAAATGAAAGGTGTTGGTGGTGTGATCCCACCTCTCTATCGACATTATCATCAAATTAACATCACATACAACTCTAAAAATATCATTTCACTCCTCCTAACCCTATGGTTTCTATGTGCTTCCACTCATCCAAGGTGACATCCCTCCTCATCCATGTTAGCAAACTTAAATTTAGCAAACTAAAAAACTAACAAACCTACCATAAAATAACAAATTAACAAACTTAAATTCAAATTCAACTCATAGAGGATCTTACCTTATCTCTTTGTCTCCTCTAGGCTAGAATAGCTAGCCCTTGTGGTGGCACACCTCCAGCTGGGTCTCCTCCTAGCTCTACCATCTCACTAGCACCCATAGCTCTTTTTTCTTAATCGAATGTTTCAAATGAGTTTTGGTGAGCTACCAAACCCCTTTTTATTAGGTTTAGTCACCCACCGATGTCAAAATCTTGACCTAAGCTATTAGTAATACTTCCTACCAACATCAATGACATAACCAATGTCGACACCCTTAAATTAGAGTTTTCAAACCCAATCACAACCCTTTGGAATACACCATTAATCTAATGAAACTTGGAGATCATGTATATCTTCCTGATGATGACAAATAACCTTGGAAATCACATATATCTCCCCCACTATTACAACCAACCTTAGAGATCACTTAAATCTCCACCCATGATGACTCTGACCAGAGATCATGCATATCTCCTTGACCATTGGCCCTTTTAAACCAACCTTGCATTAATTGTCTTGACCATTTATGTTACCTCGCTATAGTTAGATATTGTAAACATACATGTATATTAGGTGTTTTGGATCATGACCAAGCTAGTCCTATCAACCGTAACCTTTTGAGTTTACCAAGAGTACTTCCTACCTAAGATATTGGGGACACATAAACCATTAGAGCTAAAAAATTGATTATTTTAACCTTATTATCTATCACTTACAAGCTATGATTTGGTTATTTCTATCCAAGTCCTCCTTGCCTTTACCTGTTATTGATTGTGTCAACTATAACTCATCATAGTATACCCATAAGTAGTGATACCATGCTCTCACTGAACATCTACCCACTCAATTAATTCTTTATCAAACTGGTACCCAATTCCAGATTCTCCTCCATTGCTTCCCATTTTGAGGGGGGATACCTTATCTAATACCTAGACCATGCAACTCATATTTTTGTCTTGCAACTTGTTAGTATAAATTATAAGACAAAAAGGGGAAAATATAGACACCAAAATTACATTACACACATGCATAACTCCCTATGTTGAACCCCACTTGAGCCCATTTTAATAATTAGCCTTCCTAACCCATGTTTTATTCCTCGCTCATTTAATTAATTTAAAAAATTTAATTAAGTTAATTAAACACTACTTATACCACCTTACCTGACCACCTCATCTTAAGACTAATTTTTACCCTCTGAGTCACCTCAAGACTTAGTCCCCTAATCCTAACTACCCATGACTTGTTCTCACCCCAAACATAAATTCCTAACTAACTACATCCTTCTTAACCTTGCATTTCTATTGTTTCCTACCAGATACCACACTTGGCATGAGAAAGAACAAAAAATAGGCTAAAATAGCCCTTTTACCTATTTTCATGATGTCGACATTAGTCAACCCATGGTTGACGTTGGTGGGATAACTGACATCAGTTACTTAAGCCAAATTCCAACCTATTATTTAGGTCTATAGAAATAAAAAAATCTTAGGTATTTACATCCAGGATTTAGCATTAAACTTTCTACATCTAGGCTTACCATTACTCTACACAAATCAATCTAGATTAGGAATTGATATACTACAAAGAGCTCAAATTCTTCTGAACTGGAAACACATGCTTGTCTTTCTATTCATGTATTGCTTCAACACACCTCCCTAGAACCATCTATCTGGCACTCATAGTTAATCTATTTTCACTAGCTAAGTATATATTTATGTTTGGTAATTCCTTTAAATAGTCAATTTACAATTACTTTACATTATACTATTTATCATTTTACAAACATCCTAACTCTCCCTATGGACGAGTTGTAAAACTCCTTCCCCTATTTCCCTCTACTTCAAACATACTAACTCTCTATCTAGACCCACCTAAATCTTACCCACTCCCTTACAACTCTTCCCAACCTCATAAACTTGACCAACATCTACCTCCTAACTCAAAAAAATCTCTTCTAACCTCTTAAGAACCTAATTCCCCTACCGACATCAGTCACATAACTAATGTAGATCATATATCCTTATTGACATCAAAAGACTAACTGACATTAATGACTGTGTATTTCTCATAACCTCCCTAAGCCTACCTAAATAACCTCTAAAAATACCAACAAATCACATTACCTATATTTTGTCACTCTCTGCTACACTCAAATTGTAAGAATGATATGAATATCTCTCTCTTACTCTCTCTTTCATTTTGTTATTCATTACCATTTTGTTTCAAAAAGTGGATTGTCATCCCTAAGGAAGTTTGACACTTCTAAGAACAAATCCATAGCTTGGCAGCCCACTCATATATCTACTAACAAATATTTTGGTGGTAGTGATTTCTTATTCATATGTCATCGTCCCTAGCCAAAGAGGAGTGCTCAACATCATCTAGATACAAAACATAACCAATCTGGGTTCTCTCTAATCTCTAATCCCTACCCTTCATCTCTATTTTTCCTTAAACATCAAATAGATTCAGAATTTAGTGAAATAACAATCACCCCATAGAGGTTACCAAAAATGATGATATTTTTGCCCCAAAATTTTTAAAACATCTAGTAACCTAAGGGAAACCCATTAATATTTTGGGAAAAAGGCCTTCAAGTGACCCATGACACCTTTTCTCAAGCCCAATGAAAACCATATATTTAAGTGAAATTTAAAAATTGCAAACTTGAAAATTTCATCCTAACATCTACTTTCTACTTTGTACATACCCAACAAAAATTGGAGATTTAGATACAATTTTTAACTTGTAAACTTAAAAATTTCATCTCAACCTCCACTTCCCTTATACCCCATGATTGATAAAAATTAGAACTCCACTCATAATTTACAACTTGTAAAGTTGAAAATTATAAATGGAGCCCTACTTTATGCCAAACATATACCCCATAAAAACTAGATATTCAGATATAATTTGTAACTTAAAAACATGCAAATTAAAATTGAACCTCTACTTCTTACACATCTAACTCCCTTAAGAAACCAGAACTGCAGTTGCAATTTTTAACTTGAAAAGTTACAAATTATAACCCGAGTCCTACTTTTCATCAACTACCCTTCATATGAAAACTAGTAATTTTCAACTTGAAAAGTTGTAAATTGCACTTCAAGTTTCATTTTCCCCATTTTTAATGCACCAAGCCACCCAGTGGAAAGTGGAGGTCATAGTGTAAAATGCAATTTTACAAAATTGTAAAATTATGCCATGACTCTAATACTCCCATCAGAATCATATTAATGAAAATAAGGTTTTTTTTATAGGCTCATATTAATGAAATTAAGGTTTTTTTTTTTTATGAAATTGTTATTTAATTTGCAAATTAAGGAATTGGAGCTCTTTACCAAGTGACCCTTGCTAAGATGTGATGTTGAGCAATGCCATGATTTGCCAATATAACCCCAAACCATGACCACCATTTGCTATCCTCTACATAGTATTCCTCTATTTCTTCCTACATTTTCTATCTATAATTTTTGTTTTCAAGATAATCATATATTGATTTCATGTCCTTTTTCCTATCTCATAGTGAATCTATGGATTTTTCCTTTTCTTAGCATCTATAGGTTTCCTCTTTTGCTTGCTTGTGTCATCTCAAAATTGTTTACATTTCCCAATTTCTTGTTAGAGTCATTTAAAAAAAATTATAGCTTGGGAAAAACCTAGGGTTTGAAAAAAAGTATAATATTTTATAAATATTCCCTACACAGACCCCACAAACATTTCACCTAGAAAAGCAACCCTACAACTCCACCTAAAATTTTACCTACATTTGGAACTCCAAATCCCTATCAGATATTTTACCTTTAATAACAAGCCTAAAACCCATTAGAGGTTTTTTTCAAACTTTGAAAGTGTGTTTTTAAAGTCTAAAACCCAATGGACACTTCACCTATATTCATAACTCTAATACCTAGTAGACATTTTACCTACATTTATAACTCCCCATTGGCTCTATAGTTGGCCTTCCTACATCAATTTTTCTAAAAACTATGTATGGAAAATAAATGAAGTCAAAATCTAAGGGACCTGATGTCTGACTCAGCTTGGAATCTAACCCTAATGAAATCACAAACACATATCTAGGTCATAATGACCTAGCTAACTTTTATATAAGGTTAAATGTTAAATTCAAAAATGATTGGATTCAAAGAATTTATGACTATGGATTTCCATAGGTAGAAGCCTTATCCTTATCATTGTAGATTCCTAAGCTTGTGATCACATTGGCAAAACACTATGATGCAAAAAAGAGAGAAGCATTGAATTACAAGGGAGAAATGATTCTAAACCTAAACCCTTACTTCATCGACATAGTGTTCCTCATTTCAGAATATGATATTTTTCTAGATACAACCCATGAATCATCCAAGAAGTTTTATCTATATAATAACACTGGATTTCGAAGGGTCCTCAATAAATAATAGCTAAAATTACATAGGATTATGTCTACATGATTACCTAAAACCTTGGCAAGAATAGACTTCAAGGAGGAATTGGGTGACATCATCATACTCTTGTATAGAGTTACTGGGAACCCAAATGCCAAAAAAATTTAGGATTGGATGTACCAATATATATGGGTAATTCACACCAATAAGTAGTACATCCACTGGGCCTAGTTGATAAACGACTCCATTTACAAACAATTAGTGGCAGTCTAGAATATAGGGAAGTTTTACATGACTTCATATTTAGTCTACATATTAGCAAAGGGAAAGGATTTATAAGGTTGAACACAATGCTTGACCAAGTCAATAAGGTCTTCAATTATTACCCTGATCTCACCCTTGAGGCAAGTAGATAAAATTTGAGAAGGGTAAATGATGTATTTATACACTACATCATTATTATATTTGATAAAGATATATAAAAGATAAGATTATCTAATGTTGTTACTTTTAAGATTATAAATTGGGGACCATTTTTCATTCAATTTCTAGCATACTCATACATTAGAGTAGGAGGATTTAGTGGTTGTCCTTATACCCTCTGAAGGTATGTAAGTGACAAATGGGATTTAATGGAATTTGTGAGATAGTTTTTATAGATTTAGAAATTATTATCAATAAAACATAAGGTAGGAATATGTTTCCCCATTAGCATATGGGGGTATACATGTCCTTCCCTATCAAAGGCCAAATGTGCAGATGCTGAGATGACTCAAACAAACTTAAGAGCTCTCGATGCAAGGCCATTTTATAATGTGAATGGAAGCATTACCAGTATATTTGGGATCACAACATATTCCCACATTCCCTATTACAAATATTAACAGGAAGACCTAAAAGATGAATATTATTCTAGGATGACCCTAAAGTATATCAAAGATTATAACATGTCACCAGTCCCTAAAGACTTAATAAATGATATATCTCTAGTGGATAAGATTTACTATGATAAAAATATTTTTTCTCAACCTCTTCCATCAATTAAGTGGTTCATACCCGAGTCCTTCTCATTAATGGATAGGACCATTAATGTAATAAATAGGACAATCAACAGGCTACGGAGGAAAGGGGTCAAGGTGACCAAGGAAACTTTGAGCATCAGTGATAAGTTAAGATAAATCAAAGAGAAGGGTGTGTAACCAAAAAAAGAAAGTTCTATCAGTGGAAACCAAATAAAATAAAAAAATTGTAAAATAGTATAATATAAGACAAAATAGAAACAAAATTATAAAATAGGTCAATTTAGTAGCCAAGAAGTAGTAACAAATCAGCCAATACTAATTTCACTAAAGACATAGCTATCACTGAAGAACAAATATTTTCTCTTCTTATCTCTATCATTCTACTAGCTATAATACCTCTTCCTCCTATATTAACTCAACCATCACCTCAAATAATTCTCCCCACCATCTCCACCAACTCATTTATGCCAATCACTCATTGTTAATAGTCCAATCAACACAATTGGACACTTAGGATTCACTTTCACTCCCCTCTTCCACAATTCCTTTCATATCATCTCTAATAAACACCACCACTATATTAATCACTAACACCACACATCAATACATGGTCATGGATTCAATCATCCCATCTATAGTCCCACTAGCCATCCCAACCACTCGAATAACTATTACTTCATTTTCACCTCCTATCACTTTCCCCATTTCATCAACCCTAAGTGTCCCCACCACTTTGATTGATTCATTCATGGCTCTAGATTCCACACTCCGATAGGATCCCATTTTTAAACTCCTTATGCCTACCCCTCTAGTTGTATCACTTCTAATTCCCACACCCCTAGTAGGCACATCCATTTCCTCTACACCCATTTCTTCCATTTCCCTAATAACCCAAACCCCCACTAAGGAGGTAGAGATAAGGAAATAATTGATACAACTATGGATACATAACCCATAGATGGGGAAGAGATTAAAAAAACATCAACTAAGGATTTATTTTGCATATCAATGATAGACACAACACTCATCACCATAACCACTAGTGTAGAAACTTTAGTTGTAGATTCACAGTTGATAGTGTTAGGATAACAAGATGCCACTCCAAGATGTCTAGTGCAATCAGTGGGAAAGAAATGGTGTCACCTAGAACACTAGATTTTGGCCGTAGAGAAGCATCAAATAAATAAAATGAAGATCCTAAAACCATACCTTTAATATCATATGATTCAATAGGGGAGAAATATGTATAAATTATAATCCCCTGAATAGACAAACAAAATGAAGATCTAATAGTGGGGGATTACCAAATATCCAAAGTGTACCTAGGTAAACCTATAAAAGAGAGATTTAAACATGATGTTCAATTAAACATTAACTCTCTTTTACATAAGATGGATAGTGACAAGATCACAAAGGATGAATTAAAGAATAAATTTGAATAATTGACAACTATACTTAATAAATTCATTGAGCTTGTAGGCCAACCAACATAATCTATTACTCAATTCTCTTACAAGGAAACACTTGAAGTAGTAAAATAGATTGGAAGTATGGGAAGGGATACAAAATATTGGGCTAATTATCTTATCACAAATGTAAATATATTAATTTATTTAGTAATGGATTATTATAAAACTCTAAAAGATGATCATGCATCTTTGAAGGCATTAATGAGCAAATACAAGGAAGATATTGAAAGGTTGAACTTATTCTTCCCAAAATTGAAATCTATTGACATGATTGAAATTGACACCCTCATTGTATAAAATATGTTAAAAAATGATGTAGATAATGAATAATTGGATAGGGAAACTAATTTTAGATTAAGAATACTCACAAAGAGTATTTATAAAGATAAGGCTGCATATGATAAAGTCACATATACGATCTATGAAATTGAAGATTTGCTTAATAAATTATCATGTGAAGAAATAGATCATCAAGACCAAATCCTTGTAATACTATTTATAATACAAGTTCAAAGGAGTATTCGAGAGAGAGTTAGCATGGGACACAACATTCAACTTGAGTTCCATCCATCGATTTATCAAGTATCATAATACATTGGATCATATGGGGAAAGACACTCAAGTATACAGGGATAAATCTAGGAAACTTTTTGATAGAAATATAGAATGTGAGATAAGCAACCTATATTCACTTGGTCCTAATGAATATCGTATCCTATAGATCTTCAAAAACTTTGATGCTTATATTAATAAGACACAGACAAAGAAGGATAAATAATATTCAAAGGTTATGGTTATAGATTAATGCTTTCAATCAAATAAATTTTGTATATTACATTTATTTATTTTCAAAGGCATTGTAAAATTGTACATTGTAAATTGCAACTATCATTTTGACATCTCTTTTTGAGAAAGAGCCACTTGTAATTTTCAAGTACCTTTTGGATAGGTTGAAAAGTTTTAAGAATCAAAATTGTAAATTTCACTTTTCTTTTTGAAAAATTCTAAGTTGCTTAACTTGTAAAAACTCATGTTGTAAATTTCATTTCTAGTTTTATCAAAGTTGGATGACTTAAAAAGTTGTAAAAGTCTCAACTAAAAAATACAAGTTAGGTTTTGCAAGAAATAACCTAAATATCTAAAAGCTTTCAAATTTTCTAAGTGTTAGTTCATTTTTTGTGCCTCCTTCCATGGAGAAGATAAACACCATCTAAATTGAAGATAATGAGGACATTGCATGAATATTCAACTAGATTTGTTTATGCCTCTATATATTTTTAAAATTCCCACTAGTTTCACATTCGTTGTCCAAGCCATTTACCTTGTTGAAGATGCCATTCTAGTTGAAGATCATCCCCCTTCAGGAGATTTTATGATTTTTCTTACTCTTTAACTAGACATGGGGTTTTCATAACTACCTCTCTTTCAATAAAATATTTTGTATAAATATGGGTACCATGGCATATCCCTTTCATATTTTTGATATTGGATAAATTATTCTACATTTTGAACAATTGATCTACACGTTGTATCACGTAGAACGATAATAGATTGAATTTTTGCCTCCCTTGTCTATGTTATCTTTTTGTATACAAGGATATTTTTCAAGTCTATGAATGATTTAATTCTTATTTCAGTCATAAAAATTTCATCTATGGTATTATTTTGCCCTTTTGAAAATATTTTTTGATTAAAATAAAGAATCTTGTTCCTTATATGTTAAATTCCCAATATTACCTTTGGTTTTATATTTTCATGGATTTTTGCTCCAATATAAATCAGCATATTTATTATTATATTGTGTTCATACAAAGAAACAATTAATTTACACCATAACTTTTTGGTGCAATCACTATTTCATGTTCTACAAATTCATTTCTAAAAACTCTTTTCCTCACAAGTCAAACCCTAGTTAAGAGCAAGATCACTAAGAAGTAGTAATTTTTACCTGCACTGGTAATATATTAGTTTAACTAAACTTAGTGAATGTAAGTTATCCTTCGCTAGAGGTTCACATCAATTTTCCAATGTCCCATAGCTTGGAGGTGGTCCCATTTTATAATTATATTTCCCAAAGTTTACAACATTTACTACAAGACACACTACAACATAAAGACGGGTGAAAAATATATGTGATAATAGAAAGAATGATAGTTATCCTAGCATGTACATCTCAAAATATTTCTTCATCGCCTATATAAAGGCCTTTCTCATGTTATCATTATTTCCAAAAAAGATGATGTTATACACATAGACAACTACTATCATAAGGAGTCTTGTTGCCATTAGTCCTTATCTGTCCTCTATTCAAAATGTAGAAAATAGAGTTTAATTCCTCTATCCAATATCCATCAAATAATATAGACTCATTTATCATAGTTCTATCCATCTCTTGAACTATCATATTCTTCCTTTCCACTACCCCATTATTCTAAGGTGTCCTAGCTACTGAGAATTGTCTACTTATTCCATGACCTTTATAGAAGTCATCAAAATCATTAGACCAAAACTTTTCTCCTCTATTAGTTATTAGGTACCTGATATTATGATGCTTCTCATTATAAAAAAGAGCCTTGAATGCCTCAAAATTTTCAAGAGATTCTGATTTCTCTTTCAGGAATGCAATCTAAGTCATTCTTATATAATCATCAATGATTAAAATGAAGTAGATATCTCCTTGAATACTTTGAAATCTTATAGGCCCATAGAGATTAGTGTATATTAACTCTAAGGGCCTTGTATTATATTACTCCTTATACTTGAACCTTCTTCTAGTTTGCTTACCATATTGGCATGCCTTGTACAATATGTTTGTAGGTTTGATGATTTTAGCCATGTTCTTTATAGACTTCTTATTGTTAATCCTGATTAGGTTGTCAAAGTTTACGTGACCTAGCCTTCTGTTCCATATCCATATTTCATCAATATTACTAATGAAACATCTCTCCTTCTGGATCTCATTTAATATATATAGGTTGTTATCAACCCTCTTCGCATTGGTAATTAACTTTCCTAATTTGGGTCTCCTTATCTCCAACCCTCTTTCATGAAAGGTTAGTGTGTGTCCTTGATTACACATTTGACTCAAACTAAGAATTTAATTTTTCATACCTTCCACATACAAAAAACTTTTTGTCTTGGTCTTTCCATTATCCAAACTTAAGACACCCTTACCATCTATATTGGTAGTTATGTTGTCTTCAAACCTCACTATTCCTGTAGCATTTTTTTTAATGAAATGAACTTGTTTCGATATCCTCTCATGTGGATTGAGAAACCACTATATATATTCCATTTAAATCTTTCATCTTGAATGTGAATTCATTCTGAGCTAGTATTAAGTCCTCTTTTATTTTTTATTCCTCCTTGCAAAATATTCCATCTTGTTGCTTGAGCTCAATATGATCTATCATAATTTTCTTTGTCTTCCATACCAATGTTTGACACTTCTTATACATTATAGGATCTTAATATGTCTTGTTGAATCTTATGGACATTTTATCTCTATTAGAGCATAATATTGTAATGTGTCTTATATTGTGACAGATGTAGCAAACAACATTTATATACTTACCATGGTTCCATGATGACTTATCCTTTATAGCATTGGATTTCCTAGTTCACATTTCCGATTTAGTAATCTTAACTTATTATAACTTCTCATGATATATATCAAACTTTCTCAATTTTTCTATGAGTTGTTTATACTCAATCTTCAAGGAATATAGCTTTGTCTTCAACTGGTCATACTCAACATCCTTTGACTTAAACATTATGTTGACCTCTCCTAATTGAATATTAAGATCCTTTCTAGCATTATTTTTATGTTTAAAATCCTCAAGGGTACTTATGATCTCATATTTAAGGTCTACTTCATATTTTTCTTCTTCACTATCATAGTAGACTTCTTCATCATACATGTTGTCTTCTTCTTGTTGATTATAAGACATTTTTATGCTTCTTAGGATAACTGTTAGAATTGAATCAAATGATAAAGATATTATACAAATTATTGGAATCACAATGAATAATAGGGTGTTGAATTAGTATTCAAAACTTTTGAAAATTTATTTTATCATTCGTGAACAATCAAAATAAAATAGTGAACTAGGAACACATTAAGAGACATGAGCATGAAACAAGAGCATAACATATAAAACACTTGTTTGAGTGGAAAAAAATAAATGGAAATAAAACCCATTGATGATTAAAATTTATTAATTTTTTATGAGTCAAAAATCAATATTTAGTGAATCATCAACTTAAATTGGAGAACCAACCCCAACTAGCCAAGCACCAACTTGACTATGGTTTAACAAGCACCCACTTGTAATAAGGCACCAAACCCTTGGATGAATCAATATAAAATAAAAAACCTCAAAAAATTTATCACCTTCATAACCCTCTTTTCTCATGAAATATATGATTATCTCCTTCTTAAACTCTTCACATAATTCTATCCTTCTCAAATTGGCCTCTAGCCTTCTTTTCTCAATTAGGTCTCTTCAAGATAGATTGGGTCATTTGAATTTGATAATCATATATATTATTCATATTATATATTAATTATATTGTATCTACACCCTAATTATTATACCTCTTTTATCTCTTCAAAATACTATATCTTCCACTTTAACTCTCATACACTCTAACTAGCCAATTAGGCCTTGTTCCTATACTAGGCTCTTGCTCATACACCTATTGATCAGGAATACACACTTTAAAACTTATATTTTCAATTAAATATGCCTTATAACATGAAAAAAACATTAATAAAACATTACAATAGGTCAATCATAGCATATGGGACCCAAACCCATTTTTAGGCCTTAAAGAGACCTAATTCAATTAGGCCTTCATTAGCACAGGTTACCCTTTAAACACTTTGAAACACTCTCAAACTTATCAAATGGTAGGAAAATATAAAATATCACTAAAATATACATTATAAAATTTAAATTTAGGTCTAAAATACCTTTTATGTCTAACCACCACTTGAACCTCTTCTCAAAACACTATTCATACTAGGCCTGTGCATACCCAGAATGTCTATCTTGAATAACTAAAACAAAAACATAATTTAGACAAAAAAACATGGAAAAAAATTAAAAATATATAATACACATGACCTATAAAAATTCATAAAATTATTTTATACTTAATTAACACAGGTCAAAATGAATCAAACACTTCTCTACAAGTAGCCCAGTCAGAACTACCAACTAGCCTCAAAATACAATCATTAGAACAATGACCTAAAACACCTGTATAAATTATTTTATAAAATTAAAATTAATTTAGATGATCCTATGAGGTCATTATACCATTATATATATAACATGGTTACATGGCAATATTGGTCATGCCAAACCAATCACATAGTCTTATACCTCATTGTCTCATCTAAACAAGACAGGTCAATTTTTGAACAACATTTTTCATCATATCCATTGACCTATAAAATATATATCCAAAATTAAAATGTATTAAATTTATTTAAAAAATTATCCATGCACTTGGATTGATACCTAATCCATGATAACACATCCTTAATCAACTTCTCACTTTTGACTAGTTTTTTCATTATTTACACCATTAGGCATGTTAGTGATTGGTCAAATTGTGAAACTAGTTTATTAATATTGAGGGTTATAATGTTCTCATAAACCACCATTTACATCAAGTAAAAGTCTCAATATTAAATCTTCATCCATTTAACAACTTTGACTTAGTCAACTCTAACTGTTATAACAAATCTCTAAGAAATAAGGCTTTTCTTGTAGCGTCAACTCACTCACCTAAAAAGGAAAATCACACCTTGAGGTGCTCTAAGATAGTTTAATAAAACCTAAAATTACTTAATTATATATTTTAAATCCATTCTAACCACTTTAGAATAAAATCATTGATATCGGGTCATTATTGGTGTTCTTTCAGGGTTTTAAACCATGTTCTACTATTAACGATCATTCATAAGGTTTGGCTCCTTATTATAGAAAATAATGCTTGGAATTTTTTTATATGACCCTTACCCATCTACCATGAGTATATTAGGTTCTCATGAATAGGTTACATGTGTCTAACAACATTTAAATTTCTTCTTAGGTCGGAGAACACTTCATTCTATGCACATAAGAGACCTCAAAATAGTTTTTTATTGCCTTAGAAATTAAAATTTAGACCTAAAATTTGGTCAAAACACTTGAAAAACAACATGGCATATCTTTTTAAATTAACACATACTCACACTTTCCTTGGAAACTAATCTTGATACCCCATCTAGGACACCATCTCTCTCTCTCTCTCTCTCTCTCTCTCTCTCTCTCTCTCTCTCTCTCTCTCTCTCTCTCTCTCTCTCTCTCTCTCCTCTCTCTCTCTCTCTCTCCTCTCTCTCTCTCCTCTCTCTCTCTCTCTCTCTACTCTCTCTCTCTCTCTCTCTCTCTCTCTCTCTTGCTCTATAAGCCTTTGACCTATAAGTAATATCTAGCCTTGAAACTAACCTTAAAGACACTATCCAAGATATAAAAATATCATATTCATGTCAAAAAAACCTCTTAACATGCTCAAACACTACCATAAATTCTTCATACACCTTGACAATACCTCATGACACCTCATTAGGTCATGTAGGGTCTAGAACTAGTCTAGTTGTATGTTAGGTCTATAGTTCCTAGCCTTGTAGGCTCACCTTAAAACTCACATGAGTTATCCAATACCTCATATGCATAATAAAAAACTCTATATATCATTTTTTGCCTCTGTGCATCTATCTCACTAGGCCACCATGCTACTTCATGCACAAGCCTTCTCAAGTCTCTTGCTAGGTTCAAACACTTGACAACTTTGGTAACTAATCTTGAAACACTATTTGATGATTCTAAAACTTGATCATATGTCTTATATTTTTCTCACCCAATGTCATACCTCTCAAGGATGAAATAAAAAAATATATTATTTAATGACCTCATGAAACAACCTTTGACATCAATGATGATTTCAATGCTAAATCTCAATAAGAGAAATAATAGTCAATATCCTTATGTTGTACAATAAGCTAGTTGGATGAAGGTAAAATTTGAGGAGAACCCAAAATCTTTATGCATAACCAAGTGAAATTATTTTATGGGAATAATTAACCTCAGGTACAGTCTTTACTCATTCAATAATTAAAGACATAAAAAATGGAAACCCAAACTCATAGTTACTTAGCCATTAGCACATCAATTTATCATAGACAATTGTTCATTGATGTCTGTTAAAATTCATTATATGCCTATAATTTCATATACCTACCATTAGTCAATGGGTTAGTGCCTTTAATTACACTTTAAAATGAGTTAAAATGACATGGTGGGAAATTCATAAATATGATCATCTCAATTGGGATGATGCATACAAACTTATGATTAGCATATTTTAACTACCATAGGTCATCAAAAGTAATTGAACTTTCTTTTAAGAAGGTGAGTGCACTAAAATCCATATCCACAAATTTGTTTACGTCTAGACTGAAGAATGGGTGGCACCTAAGTATTGGATTTATATCTTTCATTATACACTTGACTCTTTACCATCATCCTAGTATATGAATCAATAATTCAATAGGGAGATAAAGCATTGGGTGCAGGTGAAGAGTAACTTCATACAAACTTTTTTATTTGAATATTAGAATCCTCTAGTTCATAATGTGTTGTTGAAAATCAAACATTTCATATGCCATGGGTGCATAGAAGATTTAATCACCACAACAATATCTACTATGTGTAAGAACATAGCCTATGATTTAAATGTAACATTAAAAAGATATAAATTTTCCAAGATGGAAGAAAAATATCTTATGCAACCATGCCACTGAATATAGAATGAATAGGAGGAAATTGAATATTCAAATACTAATGGTGATATCAATTTGACTGAATTGTTTTGACCTGAATGGCTAGTAGAACAATTAAAGGATTTAGTTGTATAACCCACTTAAGATGAAAATTTTCATAACATATAGATTCTAGATCAAGAAGGGCAAAGAATGTTACAAGAATTTGTTGCTGAGGAAAAGTGAAAGATTTACCATTAACCTATTAACAAGTATGTATAAATATCAAAGGCAAGGAGATTCCTAAATTAGCTTATATAGGTGATTATTGGATTGAAACCAAAGTTTTAGAATCTATGTATTTCCTATGGAATTATCAAGATGTGTTTCCCATAAAGTTTTTAGAATTTAGAGGAGTAGATCCATCCTTAAGTGGAATGAATATCAAACTCAAGGAGTGTTCATGACCTATAAATAAATGACCATACAAGTTGAATTTGAATATGAAGTTGAAAGTGAAGATTGAACTGGAAAGAATGAAAGACACATGTATAATCTATCCCATATAGAAGGTAGAGTGGGTTAGTCCCATATTGGTGTAGCCTAACAAAATAGGGGAGATTAGAGTATGTGGTGACTATTGAATTTTTAATGATGAATGTGTGAATGACCCATTTTAGATTCCCTTTACAAATAAAGTTTTGGAAATATCATAGGTCATAAAGTTTACTCTTTCATGGATAGCTTTAGCTGATATCATCAAATACCCATCCCTAAAGAAAGTAGATTGAAATAAAATTTTACCACCAAATGGGGATCCTTTGTATACAAGGTAATGCCTTTTGGCCTCAATAATGCACCTATAATTATTTCTAGAGTAGTGCTGAATATGTTTAAGGATTTATTCATGACTTCAATTAAGTATATCTAGATGATTAGGGAGTCTTTTCCTTATTTAAATAATACAATTCTAAACTATGCCTCATGTTAGAATGTTCTTGAGATTTTCATATTGCCATAAATTTTAAAAAGTGCATTTTTTAATACCTTTTGGTGTCCTGCTAGGTCATGTAGTGTGTAGTGAAGGGATTTTGTTGGACCAGGCCAAAATTATAATCATTCTTAATATTCCCCTACTAGTTAGTTCCATGGAAGTATGATCCTTTCTTGGCCATACAGGGTACTATCAAAATTTTATCAAGGGATATTCATTCATCTCATCTCCATTGTAATGTTGGGGCCAATGTAAATGTTACAATCATAGTGGTGTTAGTCATCTCATCTCTATTATATTATTTGATATTTATACTAGATTATGAATGGATGATGTTGATCAATTTTTGATTTAGCAAATATTAGATATCCCTTAATTACTAAGATAGTACCCTATATTCATACTACCTTAATTACCAGATCATATAAGATCTACCACATCAACATTCACATTGATATCAAAGGGATATATCAACATAGCATTTACTCAAAAACTAACAAGCACAAAATCTATAAAGGCATAAGGTTGCAAACCAAGTCTACATTTCAATCTTTAAAAAAAATTATGAGCTAAACTTTTAGAGTTGAGCAAATTTCTACTGCAAAAAAAGCACAAATTTTTTTAATTTTAGTACTTAGATATCATGGATCATTCATAGCTCATCAAAAATTTGATATATGCTCAAAAGGAATCAATGGGCATCAAAATTTCACTTTGATATACAAAATACACTAATCTAGATCCATTTGATTACCTCCAAGTAGTAGAGTAGAAACTCTTTTAACTATATCCAATCGATGTTATGAAACCACTTACTCTTATAGCCCTGAATCGATTCCAAAACATAAACATCAAGCACCTACTTCACAAACAAACCTTTGGTGACTTGGGGGAGATTGTGCACATATTACTTGGGTATTACAATTATGGTAACATTTACATTGGCCCCAAAACCACTATAGTCATCAATATCAAAGCAATGGCCTAAGCTTTGGAAATATCTATACAAGGTGATTACATTACTCCATACAAGACAAAAAACATCTTATCCTTCAAGAGGTTAAAGACTTATATATTTGAGGGTCTAGAGGAATCAAAATTGAATAAATCTAAGATGAACCAGTGTGCATCTTAGTTTAGTGCATCACACAAATATTTTCGTAAACCACCAAGTCTACAAACTAAATTCCTAAAGGAGTGTTGGGAATTACACATCACATGATACACTAAAATGAGAAATTTAGTTGGCCAAAATATTTTATATAAGATCTTCTTACAAACATTGACAAGTGCCACATGACTTCCAAGAAAACCTTCCAGTATTAGTTTCTCATATTTTTACTATGTTTCACCTACTAAAAATACCCTAAAGGATAGGTACACCCTAACACTGACTGCTAGCTAACACATTAATTTTACAATTTCTTATGGACACTTGAATGTGACACCCTAGCACATGAGGGAAAATTCAAGATGTGGTAGGAGGATTGTTTGGATCTGATTGCTACACATCCATGGGTGTCACCAAATGTTATGTAATAATAGGGACAACACGTTGTTAATTTAATTCCAAAAGGTGTTTTCATCCACATTCACAAGCTACCTAAGTCACTATTTGGATCCCTTCCATACTTTATTACCATGACCATGGCACAAGCTAAAGTTTCCAAATAAAAATCATATGAAACTAACCATGTAATACCATTCCAAACCATACTACCTAGTGTAGCAGTCCCGTCAATATAGCAATAACTAAAAGCCATAACCTCAAAATGATAGAAAAGAAAGTGCAATATCTCTATCTAATAATAAAAATCATCACCTCCATTAAAATTCAAGACAAAGAGTGCTACAACTTGGCTACATGAACCTAAGGTGATCCAGATCATAAGCTCTTTTGACCTACCTTAGATAGGAATGAATGATTAGGATGTTTGCTAAATGATGGTTATAGATATGGTAGGTGATTTTTATGACATGGAGGAGGATTATTTATTCCTCTAAAAGGTAGTGTGCATGGTCTAGGTGTATAATAACATCCCTCCAAGTATTTGGGTGAAACTAATACCATGCCTTGTATCCATTATATCAACACTATTTGTGAAGAAGATGAAAAAATATAGTAAAGAGTCAAACTCTTCCAACATCAAATTTTTACCACTTTTACAACTATAGACATCTTTGTGCCACTATAATAAATTCCTAAAGGAGTGTTGGGAATTACACATCACATGATACACTAAAATGAGAAATTTAGTTGGCCAAAATATTTTATATAAGATATTCTTACAAACATTGACAAGTGCCACATGACTTCCAAGAAAACCTTCTAGTATTAGTTTCTCATATTTTTACTATGTTTCACCTACTGAAAATACCCTAAAGGATAGGTACACCCTAACACTGACTGCTAGCTAACACATTAATTTTACAATTTCTTATGGACACTTGAATGTGACACCCTAGCACATGAGGGAAAATTCAAGATGTGGTAGGAGGAGTGTTTGGATCTGATTACTACACATCCATGGGTGTCACCAAATGTTATGTAATAATAGGGACAACACATTGTTAATTTAATTCCAAAATGTGTTTTCATCCACATTCACAAGCTACCTAAGTCACTATTTGGATCCCTTCCATACTTTATTACCATGACCATGGCACAAGCTTAAGTTTCCAAATAAAAATCATATGAAACTAGCCATGTAATACCATTCCAAACCATACTACCTAGTGTAGCAGTCCCATCAGTATGGCAATAACTAAAATCCATAACCTCAAATTGATAGAAAATAAAGTGCAAGATCTCTATATAATAACAAAAATCATCACCTCCATTAAAATTCAAGACAAAGAGTGCTACAACTTGGCTACATGAACCTAAGGTGATCCAGATCATAAGCTCTTGTGACCTACCTTAGATAGGAATGAATGATTAGGATGTTTGATAAATGATGGTTATAGATATGGTAGGTGATTTTTATGACATGGAGGAGGATTATTTATTCCTCTAAAAGGTAGTGTGCATGGTCTAGGTGTATAATAACATCCCTCCAAGTCTTTGGGTGAAACTAATACCATGCCTTGTATCCATTATATCAACACTATTTGTGAAGAAGATGAAAAAATATAGTAAAGATTCAAACTCTTCCAACATCAAATTTTTACTACTTTTACAACTATAGACATCTTTGTGCCACTATCATAAATTCCATAGGAGTATCTGGTGCACCAACCTAGCACTTGATAAGAGTCTAGGGTTTCACCTACTTTAGAATAATGCACATTTGGTAGGACATCCATGGTACAAGAAGTGAAACTTTCTCTTTATTTAACTTCGCTATCACCTAAATGTAGGATAGTTAATTTGGGGTTAAAGAAAGCATATATCTCCAGTTGATGGTCTATCCAAGTGATTCACAACCTCCAAAATAAGCCTTGAAGGATGAAGAGCTCATACCATATTAATCTATATTTTAAAAATAATAATCATCATGGGAGGAAGAAGTTCATGCAATAGAATTCTAAGTCTAAAAAGAGTAAAATAAGTTCCAAAAGGATCATGCCCAATAATATAAAACTCCATAAATAAGAAATCAGGTTAAAGAATCTAAGGCCATGAAAAAGGCCCAGGATGTAGAGGCTGACTGATAAAAGGCTCTAGAGGTGGCCAAGAATGTGAAAGAATTTTTTGATGGATCAAATTAGATGAAAGAGATATATAATAAAAATATGGATGAATAATAGAGGAATACATAGGTTACACTCAATGCCAAGGCCAAGGCATAAGAAGATAATCGACAAAAGGATGTAGTAGTATAAGAAACAAAGGATCTAGAGGATACCACTCTAACATAGTAATAAGATAAATAAGATGTGAAGAAGAAGAAATAAGATTAATATTAAGCCATACATAAATAGAAATCTCACACATATGAATAACAATAAAATTTAGCTAAGGCATAGGCTAAACTATTAGTATAAGCATAGGCTAAGGTTGAATAAGACAAGGTTGTTATGATTGAGGAATAGAAGAAGGAAGAAGAATGTGCATAAATTTTTTAGGAGGAGGAATATGAAAAAAATAAAGTTCCACAAGATGAGCTCAATAGGAAAGAAAAAAAGGAATCTAAAATAAAATAGGATTAATATGCTACACAGTAATTCAAGACTACAGTAGATACTACGGTGAAACACCACAAAGTCCCTTATAGGCCTAAATAAGATGTACAAGTCTATGCTTAAGAGTTTAAGGAAGTTGCATTATTGAAGGTTATTTAAGGGATATAGAAACATAAGGGGAAGTGATAAAGATATAACAATGGATACCCAATTATAAGAGTCTCTAGATCAGTAGGGAAGACACCAAACCCAATTATTAGGGTTGCACATACTCAACTACTCATGAACCCTAGGTAATATGTGATAAGTATGCATAGATAGGGTTGAAATAAGGCCCAACTCAAAGGTTTTTTTTAGATGCTAATAAATATATTTCATGACAATTCTAACTCCACCAACAACAAAGATGAAGAGAGGAACTACTCAAGACCCTAGTAACCCTAACTAGTCTAACAATCAAGCATGGTAATAATGACATCCAAGAGAGACCTACAAGAGAGAAGGTAGAGATGATGGTGAAAGAAGATAAGGTAAATAATAATAGGTGAAAATATATGGATCAGGTATGGTAGGGTGATATTAAATCCATCAGTGACCACCTACGGGAGACTCAGAGTCCTAAAGCTCATATTAAGCTTGTTAGGCCTAAAGCTAACTTTAAGGCCTTAAGATCCCACCACCACCTTGTGTTATATCCATATCCCCATAGTATAATGAATTCCATGAGGAGGTATATAGTGATTTTTCAGGCCTTGAAGAGAGTATTTTAGATAAGGAAACTAAGGAGGTGTCAAAGTTAGTCTTTAGTGCTCTCTCAAACTGTAATACCCTAGGTTATCACTTTGAGATGTCAATTGAAGAGATAATATCTCACCAAGATATAGGAATCAGACCTAGTACTATTATAGTGAGTTTGGGATCCCTAAGAAGTCATCATCCATGGAAGAAAGAGTTGGATTTAAGAGTCTAACTCTATGAACAATCACTAACTCTGTAACTTATCGAGAATGCTTGTAAAGAGCTCAAAGTCTACTAGCTTGAACTCAGTACTCACTATACAATCAACATGGGATCAAGATAGATTCATGAGTTTTAGAGGGGTATATGGGCTCAAAATCCATGGTCATAAGTTTTGGTTTTGATTCTTGTACTTTATGAACCATTCCTAAGATGGTAAACCACTAAAACCCTACGTAAACCCTATTACAAACTTGATGCAAGAAATATTTGAGAATTTATACCTAGATTCATTAAATAAGTTTAGAAACACTTTAATCACATATTAAACTCATATTATATCTCATTCATGGCATTAGTTTGTATATACTACTATATGAACTTGTCAAAAATTATACTTTTTCAAGGTCTTACATATAAAACAAGGTGTAGAGTTGTTTGAAAGGTTAAAAATAATGGAATAGGATAGTATAAGGAATATTTAACCTTTTAAAATCACAAATAACTAACATTACTTCATGTAAATACTTATATAGGTCTGTACCAAATAGGCAGTCCAAAAAAGCTACCAAGAGGAGTCCTAGTCACCTAAATGGACAAAGTTACAAGTGTGCAATGTTTGGGAGTTATAATTAATGGTATAATATTTTTATCCAAATATAAATCATAATAAATTACAAGTACCTAAGTTCCCATTCAATCCCATCTCCATCTAAATAGTTTACAATCAAGTGGCTTGGCCTAGTGGCCTAATAGGCCTACTTGGTCAAATAAGAGAAGATACTTTTAGTGTAGAGGGGATGCTAAGGGAGTCATTTAAAGGTTAATTCACCCATATAAATAATTAATTTAAATAATTAGGCACAAATTCTATGGTCATCATGGAGAATGGGAAGTTTCTTTGGCCTAGTTGACATGCAAAGAGAAGGGTGGGTTCCTTAATGACTCATTGAGGCTAATTAGAGTATTATGCACAGTTGTAACTACTAAGAGGGATAATTATTGAAAAAATTGGCATGTAAATTCCTTGAATTGGTTAAACCAAGATTAAAAAAGCCTCCACCACTCCATCTCTACACCACACTCTTCATTGAAGACCACCAACCATGAAGGAAACACATGAAGGGAGTCATGAGGGCTATTGTAATTACTGTGTGAGTGTATTATGGTCATTCGTTACCTCTAAATGTCACCTCAATTATATATTTACCTCTTTAAAATTATCATTATTCTATATATTCAGGACTTAAGGCTATTATATCTATCCCTCAATTGGGTATAAGGAAACTCTGCCTAGATTTGTATCTTGTAAACCTCTTGAGCTAATACAAGTACTATTGCAACTTCTTCATGGTAGTCTCTAGTTTGATATTATTTTTTTATATGAATAAGTGGTATATGATCTCCCTTTTTAGGTCCTTACCTCAACTATATGCTAGTAGATGTACTATGCAAGTCACATAGTGTGCAAGAGTGTGTTGGAGCCAACATACCCCCCATTTTTGAAAATTGGGACATTAAAAAAACACTAGAAATTGAACATGAAATATGGTAGGATGAGGTTGATTTTATAATCTTAAGATCATCAAATCTGTTAAGATTAATATTACTTAGTTGTATTTTACTTTAGTTTTGGCTAATAGTACTAAAAATTTATCTTTATTACCTTCAAGTTATAGGTTCCATGGTGTTTGTCCTTGATAAATTCATGTTTATAAACCATATAAAAACCCTCAATTTAAATTTTAATACTGGTGGGAACCTTTTAAAAAAATCATTTTAGACCTAAGTATAAACTCATGTTTTAAGCTTAGTCATATTTTTTGATACAACTATAACATATATTAAAATGCTTGATCACCTTTGTTGTTTCCCCCTTTAAAGTTACATCTATGCCTAACTAATATTAATTTTATAGGTTCTCTCTTAATATTTATTAACCTAACCAAAGTTTTTAATCTAAGGCCCCATTGTATTTATAATATAAACAGGACCTTAGTCTTACCATCCTAGCTTAAGTTTTGACTCCCTAATCCCAATTTTATGTTAGCTCGGTCCCTTGTTTATACCTTAGCATAAGGTTTTAATTATATGTCCCTAATGTATTTATTAATATAATCTAGACCTTAGTCTTAACACCTTAGCCTAAGTATTTTATCACCATGGCTCTAACTTAACTTTTTCACATCTTGTAGGATCTAATGACACTTGCTTCATCATGGAATTCGATCTAATAGAGAAAGAAAAGACATAAAATTTGAATTAAATAATGTGCATCTTAGATGATCCAATGATTTTTACTTCCTCATATCCCTTTGAGTAGATGGCATGAGGAAAATTGACAAAATCTTGCACATAACCCCTCAGACCAATCATATTGAAGACCTCAAATCATGATCAATGGTTCTTGATTCATCATAAGGACCCAATAAAATGGAGTGATGCATAGTTGAAAGGTCAAAATATTATGAAAGGACCAAATGATTGACATGTGACACCCTTGAATTTGAGGATTAAAAGTAAAGGGTCCCACCTAACCAAAGTAACGAATCATAAGCAAGCTCTCAGATCATGATTTTATGGCTATTAATTCATCACTGATTATGATTTGATAGAGTGAATCAAGTCAAATATCCTTAGAATCCCCATGGAGGTGCCATATGGTTCTCCTGTATTGGTTTGAAATAATTTGATGAGCTTAAAATTGACATTCATGTGACCATGATTTGATGTCTATGAGGACATATCTGACATTTGCATGATTGTCGACTTTAAGCCTATCAAATTAAAATCTTCACTAGTTTAAAATTGGCATTCACACAAAAGTCATTTAACATCCACAAGGATGTATTTGATGTTCATGATACCTTCAAATTTAATCTAATGAATTATCTAGTTCAGGATTAAAATAAACTCCAAAATCTTCTTGGAAGGCTCAAAAATTACTTTACAAGCTAAGGGAAATACTGAAAAGATGCTCAAAAATCAAAAATATTTAACCTACAAAATATGAAAATGGTCTTATGGTCTAAATATATGCAAAAAAAAACTAAGTCTAAATCTATACTTTAGTGTCCCCATGGCATTTGTTTAAATATCATGAACCTTAAACTATAGACTTATAATAAGTCTTATTTTAAAAAAGAAGATCTTTGTTACATATGACTTAGACCAAGTTATTTATAGCTAAAGGTTTTAATGTGTTTTGTCAATATAATAAAATCCTATTATTATTAGACCATTATGTCAGATTAATCCTTTTGAGCATATTTTATAAGCCTTGACATAAATATTTTAGACCAATGCATACATTGTGTTTATTAAACATAATGTTAAAAATTGGCTTAAAACATTTATCCATGGTCCCCTTTATATAATTTAGAAAATCTTAGACATAAATCCCTTAGCCTACGGTTTATGTCACACTTAATAAACATGTAACAAACCTTAGCCTAAGGAACTTAAGCCTAAGTCCCACTTTAATAATGTACTAACTTAAAGTTTGGGCATCTCTGTAGATCAAAAGTTTGTGATTTATCATGAGAAATTTATCTAATGATGTGAGAGCCATGGATATTTTTTAATAAAACCCCTAAGACCCATGAACTTGATGCATGGTGAAAGCACATTCAAGACAAACTTGATAGGATGATGTGATAGTTCATGCTTTGTTTCTAGAGTTTGATCCAATGGCATGAAGGCACCCATGAATTTTTAAAGGCCCATGAGCTCACCACATGGCCAATGTTCATTCAACAAAGGAGTGACATAGGATATAAAGCATGAGGAAGACATGCAAATATGCCAAGTGTCACAACCATAAGGCTTGGTTAAAAGGATCCAATCACACGTAAGGGCCCTGATTAAAATCAATGGCTCACTCTAATCCTAGATTTTGATTCAATAGAGATAAATAAAAGAGGCAACTTAAAATGCCAATGGTTAGTGCTCAAAAGGCATTTATGAAAAATGCCATAAAAGGCCTAGACCAATGCAACAGTAGAAAAGGAAAAAATATGATATCTTGTGGGATCAAAAATGCAAAGTTATAAAGGCAAAGGTCTAGATCAAATCCAATGCACGTATAAGCTAGATTTTGGATATATCCTAAAATTAAATTTTGAAAACACTAAACCCTACATAAAAGTGATCCAATTGAATCCATTTTGTCATAATTTGATCTAAAGAGATATTTATTATGTTCTTGAGCACACAAAAGCTTCACAAAGACCATTTGATATTTGAGTAAACAATTTACAAAAATAGAGATCATGTCAACTCATAGATAGCAATTGAGGGAGGAGATAGAGCTCTACTTATCAATAGATAATGAGGGTCAGATAGTCAAGGACACAGAATTGGATGTTGCATCCCTAAATTCTCTAGGAATTAGTAATTGGTCCAAACTCTTCTTTATGGTGGAAGAATTGAAGCTTATCATAAAGGAATAATAAATAATTACCACCATAAGTAGGAGACACTATGACCTGGTCACTATCCAGATGGTTGACCCTCACCACACTACTATAAAGCCTAAGTTACTACATTCTATAGATGTCCTTGCCCCCATTTTTTTATTAGTGAATGGATCATTCTAGAAGGCAATTCTAATAAAATAGATTATATATATCCTATGGCCTTTGATAGATACTATAAACTTCCTCTCCCTCATGTAGACTTGTCTAAAATAAAGGAATGGAAAACCAATCATGACCTAGACTCTATCCTTAGACCTTGGCTACACCAAGGCCCCCATATTTTTAGGGAATTTGAAGGAAAGATCCTAATAGTCCAATTTAAGGATGGCATTAGAATTTTAATGACCCTATTTAACTGAGCATTTGGATCCCCCTCAAATACCTATGTGAATAAAATCTAGGTCACCTTTGTACATTTCATGTTGGAATAAAAGCTCACCCCTCCAATTAGAGATTTGATAAATGTCTTCCTCATGAAGTAATTCACTACTATAAAGAGGAAGATATCTAATAAATTTTATATGATTTCCTACCTACCAACCACCCTAATTTTGTCTATTAAATTCCCAAGGATTACAAATTGGTCCCTCGATGGCAAAACTACTATTTCACACCATTACTCCAAATTGCATAACTTCAAGTATAGGACAATATGTAGTTAATTTATGACTATGTCTTTATAGCCATGGTGGAGACCATCATAGGTGTTCTCATTCCTATGGTCCATCCATGCATCAAGAATTATGTGGAAATTATGGGGGATATGTAGTATTATCCTTATTTTATAGCCATCAGGATTGAAGGGATCATGTCCTAGCCTTGTAGACTACCTGTGTATGCACCAAGTAATCTTGATAAATAAGAAATTTCTACATAACTCATTAATGGAGTTGATAAAATATGTAAGGATAAGAGGAAGGGTATACTTCACTCCTTCCCCCTGATTATTTGGAAAACCATATTGAAAGACTGGAAATAGGTGGAAGTCATGTCCACACATAGGGATTCATTTGGCTTTCAGCTAGATGAATTTAAAATGTGTAATCAAAAGAACATAGTGGGTGAGAATTTGAAGGACAAGAGGCTTCCCAATCCTAAGCATGTAAATAAACTTGGTGTTCATGACACCATTTACATTCAAGCCAAGAATTATGAATACATGTTGCCCATGATCCAACGGCACAACATCAAACTCAAACATAGTTTGACCAAGGATGATAATCCATCATAAGAAACATGGAAATTTCATCCTTTATAGTATCACTTTCTACCTAGACCATATAGGATATCCTAATAATAACCCTAGATATAATAGTAACACCCATAGGGGTAACTTGAGCAAGGCAAGGTGAACAAGGCTGAAGTAAAGATAAAGTGGGAGAGTTGAGATTGGAAGAGATAATCAAGGAGGGGACCTCATCTTCAACACTCCCATAAAATACACCTTCCCTAATTTAATATATTGATATGATTTCCTTAGAACTAGAAGAGATACTTGAGGGTGATCTCAAAGAGCATGTAGAGGCATATGATATAGACAAGGAGGAGGAGCAAATTGAAGAATCCCAAGTGCAAGTAGGAGAGCATGAATATGATCTTACTCTAGGTATGGTCCCAATTCCATCCCAAGAAAAGAGGAAAGCAGATCTATCATTGGTTCTTGTAAGAATAATGAAGAGACTAAGATTGACCATTTCTCACCCCACAAGTGAGATACATTTATTCAATGATGAATTCCCCATCCATGGGCTAGTTATCCCAGACTGGTTCATTTATGTAAAATTTCAAAATATTCCTTCTCTCTCCCCTTTATAGGATATGGCAAGAGTTGTTAATGTTGAGATATAAGATGACATGAACCCATGGGTAAGGGCTATGGGGAGGGAGCAAGAACAAAAGAGAATTATGGTCACCTAAGGACTAGAAATCAAGAGGATGAATTCCCTAGGGACATCAAGTAGCTCAGGTGTGGAGGTCCCAGAACCTCCCAAATTTAAAAAGCCAATCACTACCATCTAATTTAACCCAAAAATAGATAAATTAGAAAGGGTTACCACCAAGAAAGACATGGTGGGAATAGAGGAATTTACCTTCTAAAAGGTGGATCCCTTTGTAGGATTAACCCGAGTGGGAGGTTAGAGGTTGGTGAAGATTCCATTCATAAAGAGGATGTGGAAAGCATGATTGAGGTCCAATTAGCATAGGCTAAAGCTAGGATCTAGGGTATGAAGTAAAGGATCCTAAACTTAGAAAAGGAAAAAGAAAACTTGGAGACATAGATAGTTCTATCAGTACCTAAGATAATAACCAAGATGATTGATGATTCATTTTATGACATGTTTGAAGCACTCTAAATAATGAAGCTAAGGTAGAGTGTATTGTAGAAACAAAGTGCATTAGCCAAGAGTTTGGTCACCCAATGGAAAGACTTAAAAGACAAGATACCTAAGCTTCTCAATATTCAAGCAAGGAAATGGATCCTAAGCTTCAAAACCATCAGTTTAGGACAATGGACATAGGGATACTTTGGTAACTCAAGAAATAAAAGGAAAGAGCCAAGGAAAATCTAGGGCTGATAACAGTAAAATCCTAGACATGATATTCAATGCTAGAGAAAGAATAAGTGAAGATAGGAGCATTAAAGAATCCATGGCTATAAATAATAGAGAACTCAAGGACTTGGTAGATCAAGAGGAATAATGTATCCTAAAACTTGTTATGGATCTAGAACTAGTTGATGAGTAGCATGCTAAAGCCATGAGCATCCTCCAACAACAACAAGCAAAGGGCCCACCAAAAAATTAAACAATATTCTATTTTTGAAAATTTTGTAAGATTTTGAGATAGAATATTCCATTGTAAAATCATATTCTAGTTTATTACCATATTTGCCTCTAGGTTAGTATGATGTAGAAAATCAAATGTATTTTAGGGCATGGTTAAAAAAGACAACTATCCTTATCTTTGTACATTTATATCTTAGAATTTGATTGGTATAATAACTAGTTTTTCTATGAAAGGGAAGTATTACCACTTTATAAAAGGAAATAATTTTGAGCAAATTTCATATACTTGAAGAAATTAATATATTCAAGGAATTCTGTAAAGATTTTCCACATTTTTGATATGTCAATTTCGAGTAGCTTTTCTCTCAATTTCTTGTTTATGCCTTAAATTTGAATGGTCTCTTTGAATTTTGAGTTGTACCTTATAATCATAGGGTTTATAATTTTTGAAACATATTATATTAGTTGAAAGATCTTAGGTTTTGATTCATTGCATTTTACTCTATTTTCATATGTGTATGTGTATGTGTTATTTGATCATAGTGGTAAATCTTTAAAAGAGGACCTCGTTCTTACTTGTGATTCTTCACAATATCTTCTAAAATTAGCCTAGTATATGATGAAATTTGAGTTTAGGCTATTTTACATTATATATTGGTTTGGATGCACACTCAATTAAAATTGATGATTTGTCATAATGTTTAAGGCTAAAATAGATAATCACTTGTTTATTTTCTACCCTACCCTTTGCTTTGCTCCTTTTTTATAGTAGATCACTCTAGTTTTAATTTAATTATAAATATCCATTTATATTAGTTTGTATCTTAAATATGGAATGTAATTCACTAGCATAGATTATCTACAATTCATAAAGAATGAACCAAGGTGGCTCCCAACCACCAAATCATATAAATATTATGGAACAGTTTATCTTGCTCTACTGTTATTTCACATAAGTAACTATATTGTCAAAACTTGCAACTCATGATTTGAATTTTATAAATTTTAAATGAGAAGTGTTCTTTAAACACTAAGAGCACCTATGGTTCATTTATTAGCATTAATAGGATAAAATCTGTTGGCACTAGAAGGAGGGAAGATTTGGTGAATTCTTTGAATATTTATTGATCTTAATCTGTTTGATCTAAGATTAATGTATCTTTGTTTTTTGAGTAAATTAATTACTTAAAAGTATAAATATCATTGATATTTGTTATTTTTTATGCATATTTATGCTTCCTTAGAAAATTATTGACACTCTTTTGGATTCGATGCTTATTTTTGGTAAATTTAGCTTAAGATTTGAATATCCATAGTATCTGAGGTTAGGATGGCTCATTTTGATCAAATGTTGGAATATATTTCATAGATATGGGTTATTTTAGGCTTATAATTATAAATATAGACCATATTCATGTAATTTAATTCATATTTAAGCTAATTTAGTCAAATAATAATGTCCTTTACAATTTTTCATACAATCTTTGCAAAATAAGCTCAATGTGTAGGTCTAACTCTTGTTATTTATAAAAGTTAACTTGATACATCATATTTTAGGTAGGATCTTCAAAATTCAAGCTGGAGTTTCCTATGATTAGAACAAGATAACACTCAAAAAGTAGGGAACCTTTACTTGAACTTGAGGTCCATAAAAAATCTATATGTGACAAAGGTATGTACAGGAGATCTAGATCTCATAAAACTTCACCCCTTCAAGGTGAATTTGCATTTAAACTTCATCTAAGTATGGTTCGGATAGGAGAGTCTTCAATAAATGTACCAAGTGTGGTACATGACATCTCATGTAACCCTAAAAAGTATCTACCTATGTTTAATCTAATAGGTATAGTAACTGCTAAAGAACATATAAAATATTTTAAAGCTTCCTTAAGACTGTTAAATGTAGTGCATGAAGATGTGGTCTATAGGTTATTCCCCTTTACCTTTAAGGATGTTATCTGTGAATGGTTTTTGAACTTCCCTAATTATTACATCACTAACTAGGATGATTTCAATAATGTGTTTATAGATTAATTTGATAAAATTGTCAGTCCTCATGTTATTTACCATCAATTAACCACCATTAAAAGGGATGAAAGTGAGTCTATTAGGTCTTTCAATTCTAGATTTCAGAAAATGTTTAGCAGGACCATAGATCCTTATAATCTTGATGATGTTTTAGCTCTATAAATTTAAAAGGATGCAATATATCCCATGACCTCTATATTTTTAAAAACATCCACGCCCGCTATAACTTCAATAGCTAGATCCTACTCTAAGGTAGTGACCATCAATGACCAAATGTAACCCTAGGGGTAAATGGCATACTATGTGCCAAATATTAACCCACACATGCATATGATGAACTTATTCCCCAATAACAACCAGAACATCCCAACCTTTAATCAACTCCCAAACCTTACTCAATTACCTGTAAGTCATGTTGTCCCAATCAGAACCTAAGGTTCTTAAGTCATCCTACCACTAATGGATTTAATATAGGTGATCAAAGAGATTTAGTACCAACTATTGGCACTAATAATAACTAGGTACATAATTCTAAATCTATTAAAAATGAGAATGAATCTATCTTAAAAATCATCCAAAATTTGATCATTTATTTTCTTTGGTTTCAAAAAAAAATTGGAAATACTACTAGAAGCTCAGGTAGGAACTTCTCATTTCAAAGGTACAATAGTCAAAATAATAGATTTTTAAATGATAGTTTTAATAATAATAAGAATAATGATCTACCTTTTAAAAATAAGACCATGGACATTAACCTCATTAATATTGCATTTCCTAATTATTATAGGGTACATTGCATTGCCAAGCATGGTGAAATTGATTATATTGACTTTTACAAAGCCTTTGAGTCTTTCCAAGAAGATTTGGATACATTTTAAGTGGTCCCTAATAAAGAAAGTGGTGCAATTTTTTTTGGACCCATATCATCTGATCAAGATTTCATGGTAGACACCTTTAATTTCCCCTTTCAAGAAGAAAATGAACCTAATGAGATCCCTAAAGAGATCCAATATTTTTAATAGTTATTGAAGAAGACTTATCCCTTGAATAATAGAGAGAAGAGGCAGCCCTTAACTACCTCAACACCTTCAAACAACTTTGGGACTCCTCCAGACACTTATTCAAGTAACAATCCTGAACCCCCTAAAGGGAGTACTTCTAAACCCAATGTTGATATTCCTAGTTCTTCTAACAAAACTAGATATAACATAGTTAAGGATATAAAAGAGATAAAGGATAATATAACTTTACATGAAATCACATAGATTATAGAGCAAAGGGACCTCCTACTAGCATCTCTATCAAATAAATCCAACAATCCACCTAGGACTAATCATGCAAATGTGAGTGCACACAAAGCCAAAGCCAAATCTCTTCTTTTTCTTGGTCACTATCAAGATGTTTGGTAACAGCTTACATAATTTATTATTAGACTTAGGTTCTTATACCAACATCATGCTTGTAGGTATATACAAACAACTTGGCTTAACTCATATTAAGTCTGATAGAGTTGTAACTTAGAAAAATCTAGAGTTAGGGTAAATGGGGAACTTTTAAATGTTCACATGTAATTAGGTTTTGAACCTAGGGTGTAGTAATTCATTGATATTCAAGTTGTTGATATACCTAATGTTTATGGAATCTTATAGAGTAGGGAATGTACCAAGGATTTAAATGGTTACATGTCCACAAATTTCTCACATTTGTGGCTATCTTGAAAGGGAGTTCCTAATCAGATCAGGGTTAAAAGAGAAACAATAATGAAACACATGATAGAGAAATAAAATTATATAAATGAGAGGGTAAACATAATTGACTTAGACTTAAGGGTTTTTACCCTAGAGACTGATAATGTATGTGATCCCAAGAGTAGTCATTTTATTAATGGACTATGGAAATTGCATGTTGATGGTACTAGATGTAATGTTAAATCAGTTTTTGGTATTGTCTTAACTAACACTAATAATATAATTTACCATTATTCTTATAAGCTCTAATTCCCTTGCACTAACAATCTTGCTAAATATGAAGCCCTTATCCTAGCTTTTTAATTTTCTATAAAGAATAAAGAAAAGAAACTACTAGTTTATGGGGATTCAGAACTAGTGGTCAACCATGTGATAAGTAAATACCAATTCAATCTCTCATATATCAAAAGGTATAAGTTTATAGTTTAGGATTTGATTGATTTCTTTGATGCTTTTAACATCAGTTCTATCACAAGAGAGGAAAACTAAGTTGTTGCTGAGTTGGCATCTACTGAACCAACCTCATGCCCAACCAAGAATCCCCCAATTTCAGCATTGAGTTGATCTCTTATCCTTTAGTACTTAATAATGTCAACCATTTTCAAGTTTTCAATGATGATTAATAGATATTAGATTCTATGACTAATTCTAGGGCTTTTGATTCTCATATTATCAATGAGAACAATGAAAATGCATCTAAGGAAGATAAGTTTGATGTTAAAGTCATTCAACTAAATGAAAACAAGATCCCTAAGGGGATGATTGCTTTAGAGAGATTGTTTGATTAGGATAAACTTTTTGAAGTTTCTAAGGTTCCCAAGGTAAGTGGAAAATATTATAGTGTTGTTAATCTTGGCCTCCAAGGTCAACCCAAACTAGTAAAAATTGGAAAAGCCTACACAAACATGGAAAAAAATAAATCCAAAGAGCTCCTTACCCAATACAGGGATGTCATATCATGGTCCTATGATGACTTAAATATCTTTGATCCAAGGGTCATCACACATACTATGCCTCTTAAAGAAAGCTTCAAACCATTTAGAAATAAATAAAGGATAGTGAAACCTATCCTAGATCTAATGATATTCAAGGAGGTCAAAAGATTACTAGATGCTAAGATAGTCTTCCCCATCAGGGACTCTACCTAGGTGGTAAACTTGGTGCTAGTCAAGAAGAGGAATGGTGAGATTAGACTTTGTATTGACTTTAAGAACTTAAACAAAGCATAAAAAAAGACAATCCCCTTCCCTCTCTAGACCAAGTGATTTATGTTGTCTTAGGTTTAGCTACGATGTATTTTCTTGATGGTTTTTTAGGCTATAACCAGGTGTTGGTTGATAGAGAAGATATATAAAAAAAACCTTCGCAACAAAGTGGGGAACCTTTGATTACAAGAGAATTCTCTTTGGACTAATCAATGTAGGAGATACCTTCCAAAGAGCTATGGACCATGCCTTCCAAGGATTTAAATGTAAGTGCATTATTAAATACATGGATGATCTAACAATTTTTTCTAAAAATAAGGAAGATCACTTCATATGTTTACAAAAAGTCTTTGATAGATGTGGGAGGTATGAAATTTCCTTGAACCCTAAGAAGAGTATATTTTGTGTTATATAAGGGAAATTATTGGGTCATGTTATAACCAAAGATGAGATCTCTATAAATATTGAAAGAGTGGAGACCATATCTATAATAGAACCTCCAAATAGTAAGAAAGAGCTAAAGTCATTCTTTGGTAAGATAAATTTTGAAAGATAGTTTATTTCTGGCTTTGTAGATATTGTCAAGCCACTGAATGACATGATGAAGAAGGATGCTAAAGTCATACGTAATGAATAATATAAAAATGTATTCAATGATATCAAGGAGGCCATTAGCCAACATCCAGTCCTTATAAGTCCTATTCTCAAGGGACTTCTACCTCTATTCCTTTACATCTAACCATATTATGGCTATAGTGTTAACCTAGAATATTGATGGGTGTGATCACCCAATAGCTTTTATTTTCACAATTTTTAAGAAAGTTTAGTTAAATTATTACTTGATTGATAAGCAAGCCTATGAATTAGTAAAGGAAGTTAGGAAATTCAGACATTACATTCTTATAAATAAGGTACACACTATCTTACCTGACCCTACCACCAAGCTTATGATAAGCTAGAATGAGCTGGGAAAATGTAGAGGTAAGTGGATGTTAGTATTATAGTATTATGACTTGGAGATGAAAACAAAAAAATTGGTAAGGTGCCAAGGTTTGATGTAGATGATTGATAATACTAACCTAGGCTTAGTAGTATGCAAGTGGATCAACAAAAATTTCAAGCTAGTGAGTGGTATGATTCAATCATACATTTTATAATTAATGGTACTTGTCTTGTAGGTCTATCTAGGGAGAAAACAAGGGTCATAAGATTAAAATATTCCCACTACCTAATCAAGGATGGGGTCCTGTATAGAAGAAATTTTGAAGGGGTTTACTTGAGATGTGTCTCACAAGAAGAATCCACCCAAATAATGAGCACTTTCTAAAAATTTGGGAAGTGGGCATCCATCTAGTAGAACCACAACCCATAAAATTTTTAGATATAGATATTATTGGCCAACTATTTTTAAATATGCTCACAAACATGTGAGGGAATGTCACTCATGGTATATTTTTAGCACCAAGGAGCCAAAGATAACAATGCCTCTCCAACCAATCATGGTTGACAAACCATTTGCCCAACAGGGGTTAGACTTTATTAGGGTAATCAACCCCAATTCATCTAAAGGTCCCAAATATTTATTTATAGCCACATAATATTATATAAGGTGGACTGAAGCTATAGCCACAAAGTAATGCAAGACTGAAGAAGTGATCAACTTCTTGGAAGAAAACATATGTACTATGTTTAGGACTCTAGTCTCTATTGTGTATGATAATAGATCTACCTTCATATCTATAGAGATGAATATATGGGCTTATTATAATATCATTATTCTTAAGTTTTCCTCTAACCATTATCCCCAAGGAAATGGAGTCTCTGAATCTATAACAAAAACCTAATGAAGGCAATCAAAAATTCTATTGTAGATAAGCCCAGGACCTCACATAAGCTCCTTAAATTTGCACTATGAGTAGATAAGTAAGAATCAAGAAATATATAAGATACTCACCATTCTTATTGGTGTATGGAAAAGAACCTATCTTTCCTATCACCCTTAAGTTTCCCACATACAAATTTATGCAGAAATAAATGGAAGAGAGCCAAGAACTTGCTAAATCAAGATTGTTAGACATAATTTAGATGGAAGATGTAAAGGAAAAATCCTTTGATGATTTTAATAGGAATCAAACCATAGTATAAATGTGGTTTGATAAAATATAAAATATTAAGGTGTTTAGACAAAGAGACCTAGTTCTCCTTTAAGACAAAGCATCTAAGCCTAAAGGAAAACATGGAAAATTCACATCCTTGTGGATTGGTCCATACCAGATTGTAGAAACATTGGGAAATAACACCTTCAAGATCAAATATCTACAAGGATTAGAGTTCACATTTCGCACCAATGGGAAATAATTCAATCACTACTTCTCTATTGCTCCTCCTAGGGTCTTCATGGAGTAAACTGTAAGATGGTTAGAATTTAGAGTAGGTAAGCTAGTTAGTTTCCTTTCAATATTTTTCCTTCCTATCCCTTGTTTATACATAAGCTTGTATATATTTTTTTATTTTCCTCTTCTCTCTTTTTTTCATGATTTTTATTGTGTGGTTCTTGCTTGTTGCCTTGTTTCTTGGTTTTAATAAGTCCATTCAGACAATCCTAAGATTAAGTTATGAAGTTTACTTGAAATATGTTCAAAATTCAAGAATGTAGGTGTGATCCTCATACATAAGATGACCAGGGTCCTAAAATGTAATCATAATGTTTTAATCTACAAAAATTGGTAAAGACCAATAGAAAAAGTTAACTAGGTCATAATAACTTGACCATAGTCTTGACCTCAAACTAGTTTTAAGAAGACTTGCACATGTAGGGTGAAAATCAAACTATCATGGTATAGTTATACTAGCACCTAATCAACATCCTTTTCTGGGATAATGGTTTTAACCATAGCTGATTCTCTAAAAATCAAACATTTGACCAAATCCTAAAAACTTGGATATTCTAGCTCCCAACTTTGATAAAAGCATAAAAGTCTAAAATACACAAAAAAGAAGGATACAATGAAAAATAAAAAAAAATTCAAGTAAAGGTGATTATGGTAGTCTCCACCAGGGCTATAAATCCCTAGCTCATAATAGAGAAAGGACTTTAGTGGAGTTAAAGGAATCTCTTTCAAGGCTATGGATGTTTGTCTAGTAGTAGAGCAATGCCCAAGCCTTTCCTAAGCAAAAAGCATGGTTCTTCATAAACATCTAAACATGCTCCAAGATAAGTGTTGGTGATCAAAGATAAGAAACCTAGACGTTGTTCTTGAACCCCATGAAAAATAGTAAGTGGAATCAAAGAACACACATGGTATAGTTATGTCTTGATGCTTGACCCTAAGTCTACAAGTGTAAGGTTTGTTTCAACCATAATCTAGTCTAGATGATGATATTGATCAAATGGAGTGGATGACCTAATTATTTGCCTAAATCAGAGTCTCTAGATTATAGCATATTTCTATGTTCCCCCATGATTTTCTATTTGTTAGAGTTAACATACCCCTCATTTTTGAAAATTGGGACCCTTAAAAAACCCTAGAAATTGAACATGAAATATGGCTGGATGAGGTTGCTTGTAGAATTTGAATATCATCCACTTTTTTAAGAGCAATATTACTTAGTTTTATTTTGCTTTAGTTTTGGCTAACAATGTTATAAAATGATATTTATTGCCTTTAATTTGTAGTTTCCATGGTGTTTGTCCATGAGAAATTCATGTTGCAAAACCCTCAATTTAAATTTGAATACTAGAAGGAATCAATTGGTGAAAAAATTTAAAAAAATTCATTTTAGACCTAAGTATAAACTCGTGTTTTAATCTTATCCATGTTTTTTGACACAACTAAAACTTAGCCTAAAATTCTTGGTCCACTTTGTTATTTCCCCCTTTAAAGTTCCTTGTATGCCTAACTAATATTTATTTTATAGGGTCCCTCTTAATATTTCTTAACTTAACATAAGGTTTTAACCCTAAGGCCCCATTGTATTTATTAATACAAATGGGACCTTAGTCTTAACATCCTAGCTTAAGTTCTAGTTCCCCAAGCCCACTTTTATGTTAGCTCAGTCCCTTGTTTATTCCTTAGCCTAAGGTTTTAATTCTAAGGCCCTGATGTATTTATTAATATAATCTAAACCTTCATCTTAACACCTTATACTAGGTATTTTATCAACATGACCCTAACTTATCTTCATCACATCTTGTAGGATCTAACAACCCTCATTTCATCATGGCCTTCAATCTAAAAGAGTGAGAAAAGGCCCAAACTTTGAATTAAATAGCATGCATATTGGATGATCTAATGATCTTCACTTGATCATGGCCCTTTGATCAGATTATGCAAGCAAAACTGATAAAATATTGCACATAACCCCTCAAACCAATCATATTCAAGCCCTCAAATCATGATCAATAGTTTTCACTTCATCACAAGGACCCAATCAGATGGAATGAAGCACAGTTTAAAAGTCAGAGGATTATGGAAGGACCAAATGATTGACACACAACACCCTTGCATTCAAGGATTAAAATTAAAGGGGCCCACCTAATAAAACTAGCCAATCATAATCAAGCTCTAAGATCATGATCTTACGAATGTTGCTTCATTGTTGATTATGATCTAATAGAGAGAATCAAATCTAAGATATTTAGAAGCACCATGGAGTTGCCAAGTCAAACTCTCACATTAGGTCATAATAATTTTATGAGATTTAAATTAGCATTCATGTGATCATCATTTGATGTCTACAAGGATGCATTTGACATCTGCACGATCATCAACTTTAAGCCCATCAAATTAAAATCTTCACTAACTTAAAATTGATGTTCATGTGAATGTCATTTGATGTCTATGAGGACGTATTTGATGTTTGTGAGACTGTCAAATTTAATCTAATCAATTATCCAATTTAGGATCAAAATACCTTCCAAAATCTTGCTGGAAGGCTCAAAATTTGCTTTGCAATCTAAGGGAAATGCTTGAAAGATGCTCAAAAATTAGAAAACTTCAACCTATAAAATAATGAAATGGTCTTATGGTCTAAATATATGCAAAATAAAACTTATTCTAAATCTATACGTTAGGGTCCTGGCATTTTGTTTAACTATCATGAACCTTAAACTATAGACTTATGCTAAATCTTATTTAAAAAAATAAGATATTTGTTATGTAGGACTTAGACCAAGTGATTTATAACTAAAGGTTTTAATGTGATTTATCAATACAATAAAATCCTATTGTTATTAGATCATTATGTCATGTTAATCCTTTTGAGAATATTTTCAAGCCTTGGCATAAATATTTTAGACCAATGCATACATTGTGTTTATTTAAACACACCATAAAACATTAGCTTTAAACTTTTAGCCATGGTCCCCTTTATATAATTTAGAAAAATTTAGATATAAATCCCTTATCCTAAGGTTTAGTCATTCTTAATAAACATGTAATAAACCTTAGCCTAAGGAACTTAAGCCTAAGTCTCACTTTAATAATGTACTAACTTAAAGTTTAGGCATCTTTATAGATCAACAGTTCTCGCTTTGTCAATAAAAATTGATCTAATGATGTGAGAGCCCAAAATAATTTTTAATAAATCTCTAAAGATAAGTGAGCTTGACGTATGGCAAAAGCACATTCGAGGTAGACCTAAGAGGATGATTTGATGGTTCATGCTTTGTCTTTGGAGTTTGGTCCAATGGCATGAAGGTGCTCATGAATGTTCAAAGGCCCATGAGCTTTCCACATGGCCAATGTTCATTCAACACAAGATTGACATAGGTTACAAAGCACGAGGAAGACACATAAAGACACCAAGTGTCATAACCATAGGGCTTGGTTAAAAGGATCCAATCACATGCAAGGGGCCAGATTATAATCAATGGCTCATGTTAATCCTAGATTTTGATCCAGCATAGTGAAATAAAAGAGGCATTTTTAGATTCCAATGGCTAGTGCTCAAAAGGCATTTATGAAAAATGCCAAGAAAGGCCCAGACCAATGCCACATAGATGTCACACAAGAAAAAAAGTAAAAAATATGAGATCTTGTGGGCTCAAAAATTCAAAGGTATAAAGGCAAATTTCCAAATAAAATCCAAGGCATGTATAATCTAGATTCTATATATGTCTTATCATTAAAGCTCAAAAACCCAAAAACCTACATAAAAGTGACCCCATTGAATACATTTGGTCACAATTTGATCCGAAGAGAGCTTGATTGTGTTCTTAAACATGAAAAATATTTCACAGAAACCACTCACTATTCAAGTAAACAATTTATAGAAATACAGACTATGACAACTCAAAAAAAAAAATTATAAGAGGAGACCAAGATCTACTTGTCAATGGATAATGAGGGTTTAATCTTCAAGGACATAGAATTGGATGTTGCAGCCCTGAATTCTCTAAGAATTAGGAAATAGTCTAAACTCTTCTTCATGGTGGAATAATTGAATCCTATCACAAAGGAGGAACTAATAATTTCCACCATAAGCAGGAGACACTATGACCTGGTCATTGTCCAGATGGTTGACCTTCACCACTCTACTGTAAAGCCTGAGGTACTACATTATATATATGTCCTTGCCCCCATCTTTTTTTATTGTAGAATTGATAATGAATGGACCATTTAGGAATTAAATTCTAAGAAAATAGATAATATATCTCTTATATCCTTTGATAAATACTATAATTTCCCTCTCCCACACATAAAATTGTCTAAAATTAAGGAATGGACTAGCAATCATGACTTGGACTTTGTCCTTAAACCCTAGCTACACCAAGGCCCCTATATTTTTAGGGACTTTAAAGGCAAGATCCCAATAGTTAAATTTAGGGAGGACATCAAATTTATAATGAACCTATTGAACCAAGCCTTTGGATCCCCTTCAACTATCTTGTGAATAAACTTTGGGTCCTCTTTGTACATTTCATGGTGGAAGAAAAGTTCACCCCTCTAATTAGAGATCTGATCAATGTCTTCCTCACCAAGCAATTCACTTTTATAAAAAGGAATACATCTAAGAAATTTTATATGATATCCTACCTACTAGATGCCTTACTTGCCTCTATTAACTTCCCAAGGATTAGGAAGTGGTCCCCATATGGAAAAAGTAATTTTTCACACCACTACTCCAAATTTCATATCTTCAAGTATAGGAACCATATGTAGTTTATTTGTGACTCTATCTTCCAAGACATAATGGAGGACATCATAGGTGTTCCCATTATTAAGGTCTATCCACTCATCAATAATTATGTGGAAATGATGGGGGACATATGGTATTACCCTGATTATACAGTCATCATGATTGAAGGGATCATGTCCCAACCCTATAGACTACTTGTGTAGATACCAAGTAAGCTTTTTGAATAAAAAAATGATGCCCAACTCATTAATGGAGTTGATAAAATATGTAAGGAGAGGATTAAGGGTCTACTTCACCCCTTACCCCTAATTATTGGGAAAACCATATTGAAATATTGGAAATAGGTGGAAATCATGTCCACACATAGGGATTCATTTGGCTTCCAACTAGATGAACTTAAAATGTGGGATCCAAAGAACATAGTGGGTAAGCATTTGAAGGATAAGAAGATCCTAAAGATTGAGTATGTATATCAACTCAATGTTATGACACCATTTAAATTAAGGCCAAGAAATTATGAAGAGGTGTTGGTGAGGATCCAAGGGCATAACATCAAACTCAAACATAAGTTGACCAAAGATGACAAGCCATTAAGAGAAGAATGACAAATACATATTTTGTAGTATCACTTGCTACTTGGACCATCTGATATATCCTATAAATAACCCTAGATAATATAATAACACCCATAGGGGTAAATTGAGCAAGGTAAAAGTTAACAAGGACAAGGTAAAGAGAAAGTGGGAAAGGTGAGATTGGAAGAGAGACCCAGGAAGGGGCACTCATCTTCAACACTCCCATAAAGGCCACCTTTCCCAATTAAATATATTGATATGATTTATTTGGAACTATAAGAGACACTTAAGGTTGGTTTCAAAGAGCTTGTAGAGGCATATGATATAAACAAGGAGGATGATCATCTTGTAGAATCCCATATCCAAGTAGGATAACCTAGAGATGATCTTACTCTAGGTATTGAATATTTTAAGGTCAATTATAATCTTTTTATAACTATTTTTACATTTTATAGGCTTAAATAATCACCTAGACACCATGTTCAACTTATTGTCTACCTCCCTAGCTATAGGTGAGCATTTTCTTGATAGAATACCTGTAGGTGTAAATAGGGTTGAAACTTAGTATATCACCCTCTTTAAGTGATAATTTAGACCAAAAATATTCTATTAAACGATATATAAACTTCCAACCATGGATTCAAGGTCTATTTTTACAATCTTGGGGTGAAGAGTCTAATTGGAGCTCAAAGCCTATAGGTTTCTCTAATCAACTTTAGTGAACAAATGTCATGTTAGAGCCTCTTCAAAACTAGTTTATACTGATCATTTGTCCTCCATTTTTTTTTATAATTATCTTCCTATGTAGATAATACAAGGCTTTATCATCTAGATTCCTCAAATCCTTTAGAAACTTTTTCATATGACATCCATAAAACCACCAAGGGATCTATTTTACACTTTTAGGGAAAAGGGCCCTGAATACTGTTATCTCATGTTCTCATAGTAGTTTCCACTTTAATTTTCTCATATAACCTTGAAAGTATGTCTATCATGGTCTATATAACATACTAATATATCAAAAAAAAATTCAACATGTTCAATTTCCTCTATATAGGTACCTTCATACGTCTACTAGTGACTCCTATAGGTGGAAATCCTAATGTGCAGGTAGTATATGTGGAATAATATGTAGTGAGCAAGGCATGTGTGTTTTTGAATCACTCTATAAATTAAACAAGGTTTTAAAATGTTCTATTATCACTCAAAAGGACTAAAACACCTATCAAAGCTCCCCTTTCAACATAACATCCTCTAGAGGGCACCTGTAGGTGTGTATGAGCTGTATGTAGGTAGACAGGAGAATTGGACAGAAGTGTGAGTTATGAACATAAAGTATGACCTTATCAAAAATGTTATAAATTTTCAATGTTACATATATATTTCTCAATATCATGTTAAAACAAGGTAAAATACTTCATATTGACATGTTATCTTTCCTTTGAAGTTCCTATACGTGCATACCAATGGCAGAATGTGTGAGTGACTGAGTCTGACTACCATAGTCTCTTCTTATTGAAAAATAAAGGTTTATAATTGATTTCCTTGGTATTATAGTGTGTTTCACATCTTGATACTCCCATTACACTTCCATGAATCATGCTCAATAGGCTTATACATGTGATTCCCTATGAATGCAAGTGAGAATAAGCAAGGAGTTGACTGTGAGTAGCAAGACTAAAATTTGATCAAAGCATGGTGTGATGAATCCAATAATGTAAGGATGGAAAAATTATGACATTCATACATGTGTAAAATCATTTTCCATCCACATGAGACCTCTACAGAGTACCAACATTCTGCAAACAAGGAAAACTTTGACTGAGACCTCATATGGTGACACCTTCCTGCAACATGAGATGACTTGCTCATAAAGACACCATGAAACATAAAACCATCCTAAATATCATTTGAGAATATATCCAACATCCTCTATAGTCAATATCACTTAATATATTATATGGACCTATCCAAAATAGAGTAAAACCTATAGGGTGCATGAAACAATGAGTAGAAAAACATAGTCAAATTATTAGAGATAGATCATAAAGAATAGTTAACCAATATTAAAAATATTATTATTAAAATTAATTTCTCTAAGTTTAATAACACCTCCCAAGTTATTTTTATTTTAAACCTCGTCATCTGTCTGTACCAAGCACAAACCTGCTAACTAGTTTTATGTGTCTAGAAGGGTGAAGGAGTAGACTAGTTTTAGATCAAAAATGACACTTATAGAGTATGTAAATAATATAAATTATTTTTATTAAGATGAATATTCATATCACAACCTTCTCCCATGTGTCACATTGCCTCATGGGCCGTACAAGTGCCAAACTCTTCCTTTTTTAGTTGATTTCTTGATCTTTAGTTAGATAACCTACAATTTTTAGATGAACTAACACTCCTAATAGGAAACATGAATTATTGGACATTTTAAAGGAAATAATACACTTGGACACCTTTAAAACCATGCCACTTGTATTTATGACCCCTAAATGGCTATTAAATGACTCAAAATTACATATTGACTAAAAGACCATGATCAAGGCTAAAGTGGCATTAAATTACATAAAAAGATTTATAATACACCTTATGACACAATATTAGACACCTAAAAAATCTAAAACTCATTTTTTAACTATAGGGGTCCCAATGTAGGGTTAAATTTGGTCAATAAATTAGGGATTCATAGGGGTAGTATGCCTGTTATACTAAAGATCAATAGCCTTATAAGTCCATTAGGCATAAAGAGTCACCTAAATTATGAAACACAATAATAGGAATTTGACCATTGATAATAAGATTAGATCAAGACAAGACCAATTTAATACCTCAACCACACAAAATAAAGGGCACACACAAAGTAAAGCAAACACAATAACAAGATACACACATGTGATCAAACCACTTAGGGAAATTAGAAAACAAACAACTATGCACAACTAGTTTCTAAGATTAAAAATAAAGTTTCTTGCATCTTCTTCTTCATGATATGAATCATAGTGCCAAGCATGTTTCTCTTTCAATTATATGCTTGGTGGATTAGACCTATTCCTTGGTACTTTCCTTGATTTTCTCTCAAGTAGATCATCCTTATATAGGTCTCCAATGTAAAATAATTCCTCTTGAATTTGTACATGTACCTCATATTGTTGTCCACTTTTCATCTCATGATCAACTTGTATCTTTTTGGTAGGCATGTCTTCAAGATGAGTGGTTTCTTGTTCTTTGAAATATTGAGGCCAATAGAAGCTTCTTCCATACATCAAAAGCTGATGTGTTTCTCCTAATTAGTTGAGAGGATGATAACCCATTTTTATGAAATCAACATATCATCATGAGATGCATATGATTCTTGAAAGGAAAGATTTGAAAAATGGCTTACTCTTTACATACTCAAGTGTCAAGATTGCCTTCTCCATTTTTTAATAGATCATAGCCTCCTTGAAGAGGAGTATAACTTGATCTAATGACTGTAAACAAGTCATCTAATGGTTGATTAAGAACTTTTTCTATCCCATCCATGATATCTTGGATAGTGATGGAAGAAACATTGGTGATTATCTCTTCTTTGGAAAAAGGAAAACATTCTTCCATATCAACCCAATCAAAATTTTACATGCAAGAAATCACTTCTTCTTTAGCATTTAGGACAACTTGAGGGATATCCAGTTGCATCTCAACTGGATAACATGACTTTGGTTCCCAAGGACTGTAAGGTCATCAATTTATTTCTCATTATTGGTGATGCCAATACTAGGCATCTTGTAATCATGTGACTTAGTTGAATTAGGCTGCCAAGGAGCTATATTTTCTTCAAGCAAGAGTTCTAAATTTTTATCAACCAATTTCTCCTCTTTAGATTCCCATACCATAGGTCCATCAAGGCAAAGTGTGATAGGGTGAGGACAAGATAAAATATTTGGTGGAGGTAGAAAATATGAATCAAAATAATATTTATAATTAATTGAATGGGATCATTTTGGGACTCAATGTTTAGTGAATCACCAACTTCACAAGGAGCTCCAACCCCTACCTAGTTAAGCACCCACTCAACTAGTCTTCTGCAAGCTCTATCTTGCAAGGAGGCTCTAACCCCTAGGTAACTTAGCACCCACTAAGTCACCTTTGATATTTTATCACCTTAGAAAAAAAATATATTATTCAAATGATGATTATCTCCTTTTTTTACACTCTTTACCCTTGAATCTCACTCAAATAGCCTCTTAGGCCTTCTCACTCAACTAGCCCTTTCCTTGGTAGTATTAGGTCAAATGACCTTGTTAAACACCTATAAAATCACAATTAAATATTAATGAAATATTAAAAATAAATCTATAGTTTTCTTTATAACCTTCAACTATTTTCCATAAACCTATCTCATTCGCACATATACTCAATATCTCCACTTGTCAATTTATGTTTATTAGGCCTTGACTTTATACTTGATTCTTTCTCATGCAACCTCTGGTTGGTCAAAATCCTTTACCTAAATTGATCACTATAATAATTTAACTTATAAAACATTACCATCTTGAAATAACCACATTTTTATCAGTCATTACCTCATTATCCCAAACTTTCAATTAGGCCTTAATGAAACCTAAAACAATTAGGCCTACCCATGCACACATTACCACTTGGACCTCGTAAAACATATTGGGGATCATAATATGGAATATAAACTTAAAAAATAATTAAAATATGTACTTTATAATCTCATATAAGCCTCATAACTCTTGGAGAGTCCACTCACCCCTTTAACCCCTTCATTTGCACTGTTCAACATTAGGCCTTCACATACAGTACAAGTCTATCTTGACTCTTTGAATAATAAACCTAAATATATAACAAAAATATGTCCTAAAAAAATTAATATAATATTAATGCATTCAAAAAAGTCTCCATGTCCATTAGACATCACTACATAATCCAATAGGCCTCAAGAACTCCCTTTTTACAGGCTCACTCAGAACAGTCAGTGCACACTGAAACTCAATCATGAATATTTAGGTCAAAATCACACTTTTAAAAAAAAAATGGAATAAATTAATATTTATATAAAACTACTGACATAATTTTAAATATGATAACAAATATAATCTTTCACTCAACCTCTGTAGACTTCAAACCTTCTCTTTAAGAAGCTCACTTAGAGCTACTAAACACCGCCAACACACATTCAACAAACTTTGACTCTACATACTATTTTGAGAACTTTAAATGACTATAATTGAATTAAAATTAGAATTAATATCTCCTACACATTTTAAAATTATTATTTTTATCTATATCAGTTTAAAACAGTTCAAAAACTTCTTTCTTATCAACACATAGAAAACTGTTAAACACCCTAAAACCATAGTCTTGAAGGTCATTATCTTTAGTACATGAAATGGAACTTATATGACTTATAATTTAAATAAATATTTTATATGAGTATTATATATCATTATAAAATCAATATATATCAAACTTTAATGACAAACATTGGTCTTATAGACTAATTTGTCAAGTCTCTCTCTCACTGTCTTAACACAGCCATAAAAGCCATTTTAGATTTCATATTTAAACCACTTAACCTATCTCTCCACATTTCATAAATAATTAATAGGTCAATTAGGTATAAAAAAAATATATATTTTAATTATATTAAATTACTCTCATCATAGAGTCTCAAACCCTTAAATTCACTCAATAGATATGGAATAATTAATTTTGTCTTAAGAACCATTCATGGTGAAAATGAATTTAAACACATGTATAATAACTTAATAAAACATATTATGTATTTATTTTAACTTTAAAAATCATAATATCATATTAAAACACATATATACATAGTTATAAAGGTAAACATGAGATATATAGACCAATATCTGAAACACACTCTTTCGATGTCTTGACTCACATAGACAAGTCACTTTGAGAGTACCTTCTTGATCATATGTGAGAATTTTAAAAAATTATAAATCAATGTAAAAATAGGTATATTTATTTAACAAACACACCAAAAAATTGGATTCATCACTAATCACCTAAAACTAGTCCCTAAACGCTTTCTCACTTTGTTTGGTTTTTTTCACTAGTTTTCACTCTTAGTCAATTTAGTGATAGGTCAACTTGGGTGACTTAAATTATTGACACATAGGATATATATTATATAAAAAACACCATGCACATCAATAATTATTCTTAACCTTTAACCTCTATTAATTGTCTAATCTTGACCTGGTCAACCCTATCTATAACATCAAATTCTTCATCAACAAGGGTTTTTATGTAGGTTATTCTCATTATCCTGACACACCATGACCACATGGAGATTAATAAAATAGTAATATAAAATATTAAATAATCAAAAAATATTTACCAATCCATTTTGGGCACTTCCTAACAAGTTTTATCTAATCGAGTCATTAAGAGGGTTTTGAGATGGTTTTAGACTAATTAACCTTCTTAACATTTATTCATATAGTATCACCCCTAAAATTCCAAAAAAAATATTTTAAATCATTCTTATAAATTTTTACATCTCTCTAAAAACTCTCATCTTCCCATTTAATTTTTACACGTGCCAATGAGCATCTAAACTTCCTTCTTGGGCTCTCATCTCTTCATTTTGCATGCACAAGAGACCTTCAAACATGATTTATTTCTTTATTTTTCAACTCAGGACCTCAATATTGGTAAACATACTTGAAAAAATGTACCATACATCATACCATTCTCACATGAGTAATCTTACCTTGGAATCTGATCCTTATCCTCCGTTTGGCCTTTATAAGGTGCGTTGACACACTAGGCCTTTAGCTACAAGTCACTTTAGGTTTGGAGATGATCCTATCACCACTTTAGATGTTCTCAAAACCTCATATACACTCTTATAAAACCTATCATGTGATCACACACTAATTTTCATCCTTTATAAACCTTAGAAACATCTCATAGCACTTCATTGGGTTAGGCAGAGTCTAGAGCAAGCTTTAGTTGTAGACTTTCCCTCTAAAGATCACTTTGGCACTCTCTTGAGTGAATTAATACATCATATGCATGATAAATTAATTTCATATATCTTATTATACATGTGTACCTTCCTCTCATCATTGTCATGCCTATACAAACCATATCCATGATTAAGAACTAGTCCATCAAACAGACCTACTATGCACTATACAACTCTCACATTACTGATCCTTATTAAAATAAATGAAAAAATTCAACACATGTGTGAAAATAACCTATAAATGTAGGTCAATCTTGCTAAGAACCTTCTAGGAGGTCCCATCGAATGCTCTAATTCATCTAGTATAAGGATGAAAATAATGAAAAGTATAACCCAAGTGCATAAGTAATGCCATGGTTTAAACATTATCACTTGCACCATTATCAATCATAATATATGTATAGGGTTTTTATCAAGTTATGCTTCAATTAATAAATAATGATGATCAGTTTCATCATCTTTAATCTCATTATCATCAAAATAAATAAAATGTCTTTGAAACATAGGAGGTATATGTCATGTATAATTACCAATAATCCCATGTGATGGGTGTTCATAATGTGATGGAGGAGGATGTGAATTATATGCCATTTTCACTTTTGGTTCCTTCTTAGAATGTTATTTCAAAGGATTGTTAAATATTTAATGTTTGTGGTGATCACCAGGTTGTGAACCTAATTCCTTTGAAGGATCATCAAATGTAATATTTTGGTCATTAATTAGGTCTTGGATCTTATGATTCAAGGTAAACCATCTATTTATAGAATGTCCTGGTCCTTAGTGGTAATCACAATAATCATTCACATCATATACTTTGGGTATAATTCTATTTATATCAACCTCTATAGGATTAAGGAGAGATATAATCTAACACTCTACCAACCATGGGAGTATTGAGGTGTGAGGCTCAGGAAAATGTGTAAATTATCTATTTTGTGCATTAGATAGGATAAGCTAATCAAGCTGGTGTGAAACTATATTAACTACAGTGGTGGTTTCCTTTTTAGGCTCAAGGGGTTTTACCTTATAACTTGGTATGATTGTAAATTTGGTACTAGATATAGATGTACTTGAGCTTATTCAATGAAATAAGATTCATTTCAAAGTCTTGTACAACATGGCATAAGTCATCAAAATATTTAAACTTCTTAAAAACAATGGACTCATGTAAAGGAACAAGCAAACTTTTCTTGATTATATATTGCAATTCATTATATTCCATAAGGTTGGTCATTTTAGCTAGCATTGTCTTATATCTCAATACATATTCATTGGTAGGTTCATTGGTTCCTTGTTTGATTTTGAAAAATTGAGCATAGGAAACCTTTTTTAAAATAATAATGGAAAAGTGTGTTAAAAATTGGTCTGCAAGAGGTTTGAATGCTTTCATAGATTAGAGAGGTAAATCATAGAACCATCTCAAATCATAGTCCTTAAGGATTATTGAATATAATTTGGTTAAAGTTTTATTATTGGAGGCATAGTCAAGGAATGTTACATAAAAGGATCAAAGATGTTTCTCATGATCACCTTTGCCATCATAAAATGGAAACTTAATTTTCAACAAAACTAGTTAGAAAAGGGTGAAAATATATCTCAAGTGCAATAGGGTTATGCAACACATATTGTGAATCAATATCATGAGGAGATTTTAAATAATTTTGTTCAATGTTTGTAACCTTTTCCTCTAAGGTATTTATAACTTGAATAAGTGTTTGAATTGTAAACCCATTGGGATTTAGATTGACAAGTAGTTGTTTCTATACGTTTTTCACTTTTCTACATTCAAAGAAAGTAAGAAACTAAGATTAAGGGTCAGGGGTTAGATGATACTTGGATGAGGTCTTCGTACCATTATCCAGACGTTGTAGGGACTCCTCTTTGGCTGTGGAGGATGACACCTGTAGAAGAAAGAGACTAAAACACAGAGATTGTTAGATAGAGATAAGGTGGACTGCCAAGCAAAAGCTTGATCCTGGAAGTGCAAAGACTTCCTTATGGGATGATAGTCCACTGTTAATAAGTAAAAGTGTCAAAAAATAAAGAAATGACAAATGACTAGCAAAGAGAAAATTAGATAATGCATACCTGCTGTCTGCTGTCGATCTGCCACAGTCGTCGACACTAATTAGTCTGCCATCGTTGGTTATCTAAGGTTGCTGACATCGGTTAGTCTGCCGACATCGGTAGGGGAAATGGGCCTAAAGGATAGTGTTGGTCAGGGCAATGGGGCTTTAGACGAGTTCTGGACAGGTCTGTAGTCGATGGAATGGTTTGTGGTAGTCTGAGAGTCTATGTAGGGGATGCAGGACAGTGGACAGGGTCTGTAAGAGGGACAAAAGGCAGGGGATATGTTGTTAGAAAATGGGTAAGATATGGGAAAGGCCTCTCAGCCTTTCTGAGAAGAGAGTCATGGGTGGTCTGATTGATAGCTGGGTCTGGTCTGGTTGATAGTATGGCTTAGAAGCAATAAACAAAAAACCGATTACTGATATAGTCTAAGCTACTGAAATGACATAAAATAAGAATACTTAGCTCCTTGTTTGTTGAAGGAGTGTAGAAGCCATGTTGCTGATGCAGAAGACTCCTTGCAAAGAGGTAGATTGACTGATACAAAGTCCCTATCGCTTGTGATGCTTGATGTGTGTCTGGGAGAGAGAGAGAGGTTGAATCCCTGTAGCCAAAGAATTAGCAGTCGAGGAAGAGGATTGATGGATTCAGCATCCCAGGGGGGGAAGAGAATTGACTTTCTAGTTGTTTTAAGCGATCGACGTTGGTGATCCCACCGGCGTCGACTGACTAGTAACCGACGTCGGCAGCTAGAAGATGGGAAAAAGGGCTAAAATTAGCCTTCTGCCCATTTTTCCAACAGCCAGGGCTAATTAGTTGTGGGAAAATGGTCGAAGGTGGATTAAATAAGTGTGAGGGGGGTTGAAATAGGTCATAAATTGGTCATAGGGTGATGGGAGGCATCCAAGGAGAGGTATCCAAGGTGGGGTGAGGTGTCATGGGTGAGGTGTCAAAGGGGTGTTATTAATTCAAAATGAGTTATTATTTTAAATTAATAATTGTGTGGATTAGGAATGTGTAGAAGTGAACCAAGGGGATCAAGGGGGAGAATCGACCAAGGAGTAGACACGATTTTAGTGTCTACATTTGCCCCTTTTTGTCTTGTTGGTTGTTCTAGACGAACTGGAAGACAAAAATAGGAGTTGATTGCCCCAGGTATGGGATAAGGTCTTTTTTGTCCTGTTGGTTGTTCTAAGGAATTGCAAGACAAAAATGAATGTTGGTTGCCCCGATTATGATGATGAGGTATCCCCCCTCAAAGTGGGAGTTGAGGGAAGGGAACCTAAAATTGGGGGCTGATTTGATAGATAGTGGATGGGTATGGTGAAGGTTGAGTGTGAATGCTGCAATAGTTGGGATTGCACGCATACCACTTCACGAGATGGTCAGGTAAAATTATCATAGGTCAAGATCAAGGAGTGCCAAAATTGAAATAACCAGGCCCCAACATTTAGTCATAGCTGATTGGGTTATTCGATCCAAGCTGTAGCTCCAATGGTCGTCATGTTCCAAGTATTTCGGGCTCAGGAAGTGCTCTTGGAAAACACAAAAATGTCACAAGTAGTGGGGATCAACTTGCTCGTGATCCAATACTTGTGAGGATTAAAATATGATGTGGACAATTTGGCTAACTATTCATGAAGTAGCCTACATGCAAAAACAACCAAGGCAACGTTGTCTTGGAAGTGGTCGTGGTTGAAGGAGATAGTTGCAATCTCTGAGGTCATTGGTCGAGTCGAGTCGAGATAAATAGTTGGTCCATTAGATGGATGAATGAAGGAATGTGGCTGAGCTAACCTCATAAGACCCCATGTCAACTGAGTGTCACCTATATAGCCCCTATTGGAAGGGCCTCAGGCCAATGTAGTTCTCCCCAAAAGGGGAGGAAGGGTCAAAGTGGTCGATGATTGGTTTTGGTCAGGATTAAATGATGAGGGTAATATCGTTTGTCCATCAGATAGATGAACAAATGGATGTGGCTGAGCTAACCCCAAAAGACATCATGTCATCTGAGTGTTTCCTACATATCCCATGTGGGAAGGGCCTCAGACCAATGTAGTTCAAGCTAGGAGTCAAAGTGGTCGATGATTGGTTTGGACTAGGTTAAGTCATGGTCAAAGGTGATATGGTTTGTCCATCAGATAGATGAAGAAATGGATGTGGCTGAGCTAACCTTAGAAGATGTCATGTCATTTGAGTGCTGCCTACATAGCCCATGTGTGAGGGGCCTCAGACCAATGTAGTTCAGGCTAAGAGGCAAAATGGTTGATGATTGGTTTGGACTAGTTAAAGGAGGTAATATGGTTTGTCCATCAAGTAGATGAACAAACGGATGTGGCCGAGCTAACCCCAAAAGACGTCATGTCATCTGAGTGCTGCCTACATAGCCCCTATGTTGAGGGGCCTCAGACCAATGTAGTTCAGGCTAAGAGGCAAAATGGTTGATGATTGGTTTGGACTAGGTTAAAGGAGGTAATATGGTTTGTCCATCAGGTAGACGAACAAATGGATGTGGCCGAGCTAACCCAAAAAGACATCATGTCATCTGAGTGCTACCTACATAGCCCCTATGTTGAGGGCCTCAAACCAATGTAGTTCAGACTAGGAGTCAAAGTGGTTGATATGTGGTTTGGTCATGATGATGTTACAACCTTTTCCATATTGTGTGATGGTGTATTCTGTAACATTGGTTGAGTGGTCTTTCATCCCTTAGCAATTTTCCATATTAGTGATGGTGTATGCTAAAGAATGAATGAGTCGATTTATGCTTTAGCAAGTAATGGTTTATGCTTGGCATAAATTGTGTGGTCAATAGTTTCCATGTGTATTGTTGTCCATAGAAACTATGTGAAATGGACTATGTCATGTCAGTGGTCTAAAAATGCTTGGTTTGATTTGGTATGGTTGGATAGGTAATGATTTGATTATGTGTGACTAAGATGTATAAGAAGTGAAAGGCGTGTTGCTCTTTCATTGACAAGGACCATAATGATTGCATGGATAAGGGTTTTTGGAAACAAAAGCCCCGTTCATGCATTACGTCTTGGACCATTGGTTGTGTTAGATAAGTAATCGAATCACTTTGACATTAAGTGAGCTAGAAATCCCTTGAGTATGTTAGGGTGATAGGCATGATTATGTGAGATGGATGGATGGGGGAACCCTTTTTGGCAGGAACAACTTTGCCCCTTTTATAGGTGACCCCGAGAATGACTATAGACAAGTCCATGACTTAATAGTTTGTCAGTCAGTTTTTTTTTTGGAAGACTGATTGATGCGGAAAGTCTGCATGGGGATGTTGTTTTGCTTTGTGGTCATGTTGTGAAGCTGATCGATACGGGAAGCTTCTGAGATAGTGTTATCTGTAGCAAGATTTAGGCATAGCCATCCTTCGAGGGAGTGGTCTATATTCTGCTTTGTATATTTAAATGTCTTTGAATAGTTGTCCTTCAAGGGAGCAGTCTATCAATTACAGCAATTATGCAGCTATCTTTCGAGGGAGTAGTCTACATTTATAGTTTTATGACCTTTGAATAGGCATCCCACTTATATATATATATATTTGTCTGAAATTTTGGTCATGGACTTGACTATAGAGGTTTAGAGGGTTTCCCTTTTATTAAGACAAAGCATTCATGCTTGACAAAAGGGTTAACTGATGTTTGTAGGGTTGAGGGTTGAGAGGGAATAGGAATGACGATGATGGGGATTGCTCAAGGCATCGAGCTCAAGTTAAATGTCAAGTGAATAATTACTTGACTAACAGTAGACTAGTCAAAGATGTAAGGCATAAAGGGGCTCAGGTTGTGATAAGTCTTTGACCCATGCTTGTGCGCCATGATGTAAGGTCTGAGTCAATTAGGAGAAAACTTTCCCCATTTGCTTCATTCCAAATTGGTCACATGTTGGAGATGGGTAAGAATTTGGTTGATGTTTGGTCAATGCTGGGTTGGTTGATGTTTGGTCGAAGCTTGGTTGAGGTCAAATGTTTGGTCGAGGCTTGGTCGAGGCTTGGTCGATGCTTAGTCGAGGCTTGGTCGAGGTTTGGTTGATATTTGGTCGATGCTTGGTTGTGGTCAATGTTTTGGAAATACTTGGCTGATGCTTGTTTGGTCGATGCTTGGTCGATGCTTGGTTGTGGTTGATGTTTTGTCGAGGCTTGGTCGAGGTTGATGTTTGGTCAAGGAGGCCGTCGAGACCTCGCTTGTAAAGAAGTCCCCCTAGCATGGTGTAGTGAGCAGTGTTCTTGATAAAAGCTCACCGTCTACTGCTAGAGAGTTTGGGAGGGATGATAGAATATGTCAAGTAGTCCACGAGTCACTTATACCAAGCATCATGTGGACTAGTGAGGTTAGGAGAAATTTCCCCCAGTGATGATGGTCGAGACATGTCCAAGATAGAAATCTTGGGTTGTGTTGGTTGAGAGGTCTTAACAAATAATGGATATGTCAAAGGTGTAGAAGTCTGGTCTATTCCTTTATCCTTCACAGTTTGGGGCCTGGTGGCCACATTGATTGTTTTGATTTTAAATAAAGGTTGAGGAGGTGGTTGAGGGACCATAGTCTTATGTTGGGATCCCAATTTAGGTGACGAGGTTTTGGAGGCATGAGATGGTGTCAATAGTTGGTCGAAAATGTGGTCAGAAGAAGCCTCAATGTGAGGGGTGTCCTTTGCCAGATGTTGACGGATGACAGCCTTAAGGGTGTAACAACGCTCAGTGTCATGCCCCGGTGTGTGATGATACCAGCAAATTTTAGTGTCATCGAACCAAGGTGGTTTTGGTTTGAGAGGTTGGTAAGGCTTGATAGGCGGGAGGATGATGCTAGATGACTACAATAATCAACATAACATCGAAGCATAAGAACCCTTTAATGGGTCGATGCTCTTTGTTGCAGTAGAGGTTGACAACTTTTGTTTAGAAATTGTTTAGAGGGTTTGCCATGTCACCTTTTTAGTTGGAGGTATGGCCACATGTGGAGATGGCACGTTCTTGTTGAGAGGTGTTGGATATGGGAGCAATCTTGCTAAATTAGATGGATGTGGACCCAAGATGGATGGTAATGGCAAAGATGGGGGAGGAGTTATCCGACAGGGTTTAATAGCCTTCTTTGGTTTAGTGTGAGGACTACTATTGTGGGGCGAGGTTTAAGTCTACCGTCACTTGTGGGGGAGTGAGGTTGGATATGGGGCACACACCGAGGGGTTTAACCTGTTTCGGCATGGTAGATGACTGCAAGGGTTTGGATGAGGTTGCACGAGGTTTTATAGTCGGTCGTTTAAAAGATTGAGGTGATTGTGAGAGAGTCGTCACCGGATCTTCTTTGGTTGAGGTTGGTGAAGTGATAAGTTCTTCTCTCGGTGGAGAAGGAATTGGATAATGTGGCTCTTTGGTTGGATAGAATGTAGAGATGGTCATGGTTTCTTCGTGTGGTCAAAGAGCAGAAAAGGTATGATCCCCCATTGATGATAAGAATGATGAGGGTGAGGTAGTTGGCATTGGTGTCGTCAAGGCATCCTCCAATATGGGAGAGGTCGAGGTAGACTCTCCTATGTGTTAAAGAGGTGTGGATGGAAGACTATCCCCCATTGGCAGAGGACAAATAGGAGAGGAAGGCTCCTCTACCCATGGTGGACAAGTAGGTTGATTAACCTCTTCAGACTGTGAGAGAGGTTGGTTAGGCATAAGAGGAGAGACCGTGTTGACTGTGCGTATGTTACGCTCTTGAAGGTCATCAGCCATGGTCTGGACATGATTTTGACTGGGGGATGATTAGGGAAAGGTTGTCTGAAGATGTCTATGTTTTGGTTGGGTGGCACATTCAGGTTATCCAAGACAAGGTCACCTTTATCTATCATGTCCTGGACAATGTTTTTAAAGGTTTTGCAGTTGTTTATGTCATAGCCTTTGACATGGTGATAATGACAAAAGGCATTTTCCCTGTACCATGCAGGGATAGGTTTTGAGGGGTCGAATTGAGGTGGTCAGATTTGAGGGAGATTGAGGACCTCCTACTTGATGAGTTTTTCCAACACAGAAGCGTATGATTCTCCAATTGGAGTGTATTGACGCTGTATATACCATTGTTGGAATTTTTTGGTGATACTTTGTGATTTGGAAGGTTGAGATTGCTTAGCTGCTATTGATGATGGTGATCTAAATACCATAGTGTTTGCCACTCCTTTGGGCTTGGAGTGGGAAGAAGAAGGTTTGGAAGAAGAAGGGTCATTGGATTTTGTGTTACTACACAATTTGACTCTATCTTTTTCGACAGTTCAGAGTTCAAGTTTTTGAGCCGTGGTGAAAGCTTCATCAAAAGTGTGGAATGTCTGAACCCGCAAAGTAGGTGAGATGTCCTTGGCACATGCTCTAGAAAAGAGCTCAATGAGCTCAGTTTGAGGTAAGGAGAAGGAGAGTTGGTTAATTAAGCCTCTCCAATGGGCGATGAAGTCAGCTATAGATTCATCGTCAAATTATCTGATAGAGTATAGGTCTGTAATGGAGACCTTTTTGGTGATATTGATCAAAAAGTGGTCAAGGAAAAGTTGAGCCAGTTGGGTGAATGAAAAGATAGAGTGATTGGTAAGGGAGCTATACCAATCGAGGGCAGCGCCAGAAAGTGACATGGGAAACGTGCATAGTAACAATGCATCGTCATGGGATATAAGGTAACAAGCATGTCTAAACGATCGTAGATGTTGTTGTGGGTCCTCTTTACTATAAAAATGAGTAAACTTGGGGAGTTCCCACTGACTTGGATAGGGTCAGATTGGGACTGAAGTATGAATGGGTTCATTGCAAATGTGTTCGTATGAGAGAACATTGCTTGAACCGAAAATGGATGTCTCAAGTTTAGACATTTTGTCCATCAACATTTTGATTAGATCAGTTGACAGATTTGCAGATGGGGCACCCCCTAGATTTTAAGGCACTTGGAAGGGATTAGAAGGGGCGTATGACGTAGTTGGTTGCACTTGTATAGGCACATCATATTGATAACTAGTCATAGGGACAGAAGTTGAAGCCAAGGGTGGTTGTGTCATGAAGTTAGAAGGCATGAGTTGACTAGATACCACCAAAGGTGGTTGAATGGTGGCATTGGTAAAAGGATAGGTTGTCACTCCTGCGTGTAGAGGTGTAAGAGTGTGTGGAGTCGAGACAATCAAGTTTTGGTATGATGTAGAACTCGGTTGAATTGTGTGTGGTCAAGGGGGTAATGAAACCCTGATGGCAGTCGGTCCAAAAATAGATGGGGAGGCCAAACTTTGCATATTGGTCATGTTCGGGTTAATGGTTGAGGCAATAGTCTGAGTCATAAAAGGCTGGGTAGTGGATGGTGTTGATGTCATCGCCACTTCACCTGAAAGGTCTCGCGTTTGGTTTCTTGTGAGATAGTGTCGGAGAGCCTTGATGTTGTGGTCAAGGAGTATCTCAAAGTTTGGGTCCCCTTCAGGAACAATTGAATGTTGATTTGGAGTTGATTGGGTAGGAGTAGTCTCAGTGTCTAAATGATACCCCATTAGAGGACTTGATATAGATGGCAAAGGTGGGAGTGGTTGTTGCCTTGCATGGTCAACAAGAGTTTTGGTTTGACTACGTGTCAAAATCATTCAAGGCAAAAAGGGTCAAGTTCTAGAAACTGTGTTTTTTTAGTTTTAGAAACTCAGAATGTGTTTTTGACAGAAAAAGGGTCAGGTTTTAAGGTTGTTGTTTTGGAGAAAAAGTTGACAGTGACCGATGTCAGCATAAAAACTGATGTCGGTGAAAAAGAGTTGCCGACGTCAGTGGAAAAACCGATGTTGGTGAAAAAGAGTTGCCGACGTCGGTAGAAAAACCGATGTCGGTGACTGTGTGTTTCCAAAAACTAAAAGTTTTTGAAAGAAGGAAGAAAGTCTAAGTTGTTTCTAGAGCTCAGAGTGCAACCTCACCAACTCAAAAAATTAGATAGAGACAGAAAAATAGATGAAGATAAGCAAACTCTAACGTTAATTCCTAAGAATAATTTTTAGAGTCTTGTTGGCTTATGCCTTAGATGAATGTGTTTGGGATGTTGGCTTGTAGAACGGGTCCTAGAAGAAGCAGTCTAAAGTTGGTTTCAGGTTAGTTTTGGTGCTCAAGAGTCTGTATTAGGTTATGTACGTGGCCTGGTGCTAAGGAGCAAGCTCCCCTCACTTCATGAGCCCAGAGATAAGTTGGGTCGCTTAGCCAGTATATACTTCCCCTAGAGTTTATACTCTGCCAGAGAATAGAGTGGGCTCTCCCCTTGGTAGTGAAGTCCAAGTGGGATTGTCAGGAAGGGTAAGGTATCTGCTAGGTGATGAAATCCTAGTTGGACATTGTCTCAGGTATGTTTTGATGTTTGATTTGTGAAAGTAGTTAGGTTGTCTAACATAAGTGGACTACGCTTTATTCATGATGTGGTTTTAATTACTAGATGTGTGGACTAAATATGCATTCAGGCAGAAATGAGATGTAATAGATTTTAAGCCCAAATTGAAATGTGTGTTCGGATGAAAACAAGTCGAGAAAAGGTTAAGAGCATGAAATTCACTACTCTAAGATGCAATAAGGAAAGGTGATAAGAAGAAAAAGAAAGATTCTTTTTAACTTTGTTGATAGTGTCTTTTGGAAGAGATAGAGGAAAAGGATGCAAGAAGAGACCTAATGCACCTATATGAAAAGTTTGTTTTTAGAAGAAAAAGTATGAACCCAAGGAAAACTCCTAGGGTCCCACTGGGCGTGCCAGAATGTTTCTATACGTTTTTCTCTTTTCTACATTCAAAGGAAGTAAGAAACTAAGATTAAGGGTCAGGGGTTAGATGATACCTGGATGAGGTCTGTGCACCATTATCCAGACGTTGTAGGGACTCCTCTTTGGCTGTGGAGGATGACACTTGTAGAAGAAAGAGAATCAAACACAGAGATTGTTAGAGATAAGGTGGACTGCCAAGCAAAAGCTCGATCCCAAAAGTGCAAAGACTTCCTTGTGGGATGATAGTCCACTGTTAATAAGTAAAAGTGTTAGAAATAAAGAAATGAAAAATGACTAGCAAAGAGGAAATTAGATAATGTGTACCTATTGTCTGCTATCAGTCTGCCATAATCACTGATGCCAGTTAGTCTGCCATCATCGATTGTCTAAGGTTGTCGACATCGGTTAGTCTGTCGATGTTGGTAGGGGCAATGGGCCTAGATGCCAGTGTCGATCAGGGCAATGGGGCTTTAGACGAGTTCTAGATGGGTCTCTGGTCGATGGAATGGTCTGTGGTAGTCTGAGAGCCTGTGTAGGGGATGCAGGACAGTGGACAGGGTTTGTAGGAGGGACAAAAGGTAGGGGATATGTTGTTGGAAAAGGGGTAAGATATGGGAAAGGCCTCTCAGCCTTTTCAAGAAGAGAGTCAGGGGTGGTATGATTGATAGCTGGGTCTGGTCTGGTTGATAGTATGGCTTAGAAGCAATAAACAGAAAATTGATTACTGATATAGTCTAAGCTACTGAAATGACATAAAATAAGAATACTTAGCTCCTTGTTTGCTGAAGGAGTGTAGAAGCCCTGTTGCTGATGCAGAAGACTCCCTACAAAGAGGTAGAGTGACTGATGCAGAGTCCCTGTGGCCTGTGATGCTTGATGTGTGTCTGGGAGAGAGAGAGAGAGAGGTCAAATCCTTGCAGCCAAAGAATTAGCAGTCAAGGAAGAGGATTGATCGATTCAGCGTCCCAGGGGGGAAGAGAATTGACGTTATGATTGTTTTAAGCGATCGATGTCAGCGATCCCGCCAGCGTCGGCCGACTAGTAACCGACGTCGGCAACTAGAAGATGGGGAAAAGGGCTAAAATTAGCCTTCTACCTATTTTTCCAACTGCTAGGGCTAATTGGTCATGGGAAAACGGTCGAAGGTGGATTAAATAAGTGTGAGAGGGGTTGAAATAGGTCATAAATTGGTCATAGGGTGATGGGAGGCATCCAAGGAGAGGTATCCAAGGTGGGGTGAGGTGTCATGGGTGAGGTGTCAAAGGGGTGTTATTAATTCAAAATGAGTTATTATTTTAAATTAATAATTGTGTGGATTAGGAATGTGTAGAAGTGGACCAAGGGGATCAAGGGGGAGAATCGACCAAGGAGTAGACACGATTTCGGTGTCTACAGTAGTCACCAAAGGGGATGTAAAGATGGTTTGAGTAGTAATAGGCATTAAAATCGGTATTTGTGTTGAAAAATTTGGTAATTCCATGGTAGATGTAGAAATAATGTTTTGGTTTTCAAAAAACAAAGGTTGGAAGACATAATCTATGCCTTCACTAGATGTAGGTGGATTGATTGGTATGGAATTACTTGTAGTGCCTTCTAAAGACTCACCATTACTAGATGAAGTAGCCTTAGTTTTATCATGTTTACTTATTTCATATCTTGTAACATACAAAAGTGCATCCATTAAGCTCTTTTTATTATTGATATGAGTAATCAATGCATATTTAGCTTTCATTTTGAATCAAGTTTTTACATTAATATTTTCCATTGCTTCACAAATGAAAAAGTTAAAATTTGCAAAGAAGTACAACAATCAAGAAAAAACAAAAAACACTAATTGACATAGGGTTTGATGTTCAAATATTGAGTTCATGAAATGTTTAACCCTAAAATAAATCTCTCTAGGTTGGGGTTACCTGGATGCTTATTAAATGGGTATATAGAAATGACAATGCACATGGGTGATAATCAGATCTACATAGGCCAATAAGGTGTTAAACTCATACATAAACATACAATGAATTTATTATGATGAAAATATGATAAATATAAAAATTACAACTAAGCTATATATATAAATGACAAAGGAGGGAAAGATTTAGTTGGTTCTCATGTTAATATAGTGTTGCATATGGAATAGGTATGAAGTAAACTGGAAGATTATTATATGATAGTTGCTTGATTCTGGATTAGGTATTTTTAGATCCATGGACACTAGCATTAGCCTAGGATGATCATGTCCATGGTATTATTTGGGTTTGATGCAAGTGTCCTATATATATTACCTTATAGAAAAGGATGCAACCACCTATATTTTTTTTTTTGAATTCACCTTCGATTTGGTGCATTCAAATATGGGTCATGGACTATTAGTCTTCATGAATTTTCAAAACCCTAGTTATTCATCTTCATATTGACCTTACAATAAAATGGATTAATGGGCACACATTGTTGAGCTAACCCTAAAAACCCCTTTATCAACAAACATTTACTACATATCTAATACTCTAAAGAGGGCATCAGACTAGTGTAGTTCTCCCCTATGTGTTGGCTTGTGTGTGAATCATGCAATGTGTGGAAATTAAGTATAATAGTGACCTAGATTTTAACTTGGAAATTCAAGGTCTTGTGATACTCCTTTAATATTTCAGACCCACATATGTGTTGTCCCTATGAGTGGTATATAAATAGGAAAAAATAAGGAATATTTCCTCAATTGAATACTTTTTGGTATGAACACTAGGTGTTTTTTCCATGTTAGGTGAGGAATGAATAAGGGTTAATATTGTATTTATATCAATACATTTGGATAAGTAAATCAAATTAAATCACTTAGGCAAACCATTAAGATACATTTTATTTACAAAATATATGACTTTAAGTCACTAGACACTTACGTCAGGTCAGGAAACTAGCATCGATGGTAGTGTTTGTCTAGGATGTTAGTTTCTAAGGAGCATGAAAGTAGGTATATGATCAGAACTTGAAGAGGTGGAATATAAGTACATTTTAAGTATTTTAGGCATGATAGAAGAATCAGGATTAACTTTTAATCATTTTAGGCATGATAGAATAATTAGGTCATCAACATAAGACAAGCTAGACTAAGAGATAGGCCAAGGGGAAAAACATAGAGAAGATGCAAGACTTGTGGAAGTGAGAAAGGTCTAGAACTAAGAGGAATAGCCATGGTTTGATTTTTCCAAGTGTACAAGACTAAGGTGTTATATAATCCATAAATATCATCTAAAAAATCACTAAATGCTTTAAAGTGAAGGGTAGGATCAGTAGTCCCATCATATGCTGTAATTGGAAAGGAACCTCCAATGTCCTTGTTAATAATATAGGGATCTATAGGTTCACTTTGGAGAATTTGAAACATTTTGTTTCAAATATGATGTTGGGGAATGGGATTCCCATTAACATACTTAAGAAGAAGAGGTGTATAATGTTGATTGGGTTAATTCTAAAGAACTTGTTAAGGATGATTAGCCATTTACAAGAGATGGTTTTGCATTTAGATCATTTGATTAGTATTGGCAGCTTGCACAAGGTCCATTTGATCTAGTGCCTTAGTAAATACTTGTACACTATCAATAGTAAGATTTTGAGAAGAAATATTAGTAGCATTGTTGATAATAAGAGGATTACTATACAAAATATTAATGGCATTGGTATTAAGATTAGGAATATAAGAGGAAGCACTAGCTACAAAAGTAGAGTTGTTAAGGGTTTTAAGGCTCCCATTTTTATTCAAGGTATAAAAATTTTGTGAATCAAGATCTTTGATATGACGGGTGGGATTTTTTCAAGATCACTATTAGAAGATATTGAAACCACATTACATTGGATAGTTCAAGATTGAGATTGAGAAACATTATACCACGAGGAGTTGCTTTCAATGGCGGGAATGGGAGGGAGAAAGGAGGTGCCCATATAGAATCCAAAGGGGTTGAAACTCACTAAAAAAAACCTAAGAGGAGACATCATTGAAAATGATAGAAAAGCTAAGTTAAGAAAATAAAATAAAATGTGAAAATGACCCAACATCATTGGGTTAAGATTCATATTGGGTTCATCATAACATAATGATCATGAATTTGATGTGATGAACATTTAAAAGCACTAACAAGAGAGAAAAAGATGTTAGGACCTGGAAGCACAATTTATTACCATGTACAAGCAACTAAATTCAGAATTTAACCAGAAGTAACAAGTAACTAGAATTCAGAAATAACACAGAATATGAGAGACAATACCCAATTGTATTAATACTCTTCCAAAAAGAAATTACAATGAAGAGAAGCCACACTCTTCCACACCTTACAGGCTTCCCACACCAAGTGTACATTAATTCACCTTCAAGAGTTCTCTCTCTCAATTACGGTCCCAACACACAACTCAAACACAGAGTTGGTGTTCACCTCCAACTAGTCAGTATCACTACTGCTAGTACACAAGTACTCAACATACTCCATGACTGAGTACACACCGTACTCCAAGTAGATCTCCCCTGATCTTGCTACCTATTATGTTGCTGATCTCCCTGATCTTGCTGCCACCTACAGATCAACTTGGTTTTATAACACCTGAAAACCTAGACCACGCACACACACACCTGCAAATCAATTATCTTACTTATCATGTAGATCTCTCTACACCCTGAAGAACCCTTGTCCTTGCCTCACCAAGTCCTTATGATTATCCAAACCAGTACCCCGTTGGATCTTCTACTTGATCTTGCACACCTTCAGACCAACCTGATCATACACACTCGGCACCCCTGTGGAACTAGGAGGAACACACCTTGCTCTCTTCACTCTGAAGGAGCTAACCTTGCTCTCTCAACTAGCACACTTTACAATACAGCACATGAGTCTCTTAAATAGATCTCATGTAAACAATAATTAGACATCCAATTACAATAATTAGATCCATAGATCAAGACTAAAATTAGCCTCTAACATGCAAATAACTGGTTTGTTAACAAACTATTCATGAACTAGCAGTTCTGGAACCGCACAGGTGACCGACGTCGGTCCCTGTCTGTCTGGAGTTGACCGACATCAGCCGATCCATGACCGATGTCAGTAGCCCTGTGCTCTGAATATGACTGACATCGGTTGGCCTGATCGATGTCGATTGCTCTACACCTTAGCAACCTCCTCCATGTCTGCATCCAGTGAAGCTTTTAGCTCCACAACCTAACAATCTCCCACTTGGAGATAAATAGTTGCACCTGTACCTGTACCTGTACATCGTCTAATCTATTTCTTAGCTTGTATCCCTCTTCAAGCTCAATCTTGAAGACCAACCACCACACATCCTATGGTGCAACACCTGTCATCCAAGTAACCTACCATATCCGCATCTACAAATCCATGTAGAAAAGAACTTGACCCTACATAGCATGTCGACCTGCTACTGGTCCTTCTCAGATACCTGAGAACCCACTGAACTGCCCTCCAGTGCTTCTTTCCTAGATTGGCTCCAAATTTGCTAACAACTCCCACTACTGGGGCAATATCAGGGAGTACACATGTACTCAACCTCATCATATGATTGGGGACCCTATTCTGTGAACTGTCCATCCATAGGTGTGTTGCCCGGTTCTGCATCCTGCACTACCTTCACACAATCATCCTGTGACAACATCAACTTGTGATCTTCCCTGTCTCTAGGATTACTCATGCTAAAGAATTTCGTTGCTCCCAAATTCTTCATGACATACCACTGAACTAACTTTACCCTTAGCTCAGCAAATCCCTATATGTATGCACCTGCAACAAGCACATCGTCCACATACAGTAACAAGACAATGTAGCGACCATTATCCAACCTGGTAAAGAAACCACAATGGTTACAATGACATTGACTAAAGCCGTGCTTTATCATCCACCTATCAAACCTATACCACTGTCCTGTAGCTTGCTCAAGACCATATGACCTAGCCTTCCGTCTCACATATCCATTCTCTCTATTCTTTAACCAAGGAATCCATTCATCTTTCAGTGCTTTCTTTCGGCTGGCAACCCTACCAAATCTCTTGTTTGGTTCTACATCTTAGGAATTAAATTCCTCATTCATGCCATGCTCCCACTGTTTCCTGGATCCTTCCTGCTCTATAATGAGCAACGAGTATAAAGAAGAGGAATAATGAATTTGAGGCTTACTTACTCTTTCAGTCCTCCATATGGGCATTTGAGACTCTTTGATAGCTTACTATCTGCCTAAAATCCATTCTAGTGACCGACCTCAGTCACCACACAGTCTGCATCCGATCAACGTCAGTTCCATGTGACTATCTTGACTTATCGATGACAATTTCCTGACCAATGTCGGTGTCTACCTGTCATCGACATCGGTTCCCTGACCGACAATGGGGCTTACCCTGCCTGACACCACCAGCTCTGGTCTGCACATGATCGACATCGGCACCTGTCTGTTCGATGTCGATTCCTCCTAACCAACACCGGTAACTGTGTTCTCCTGTGAGTGATGACTTTTTACCTGTGAGCTCTCTTTGGATCAAAACCCTGTCCAAACTGCCCTGCTCAGAGTTACTCAGCCTTCTCCACTGATCTCTGTCCATCATCTCCTCCATGAACACCAAGGCTTTCCAGTTCTTAAGTCTGTCAAAGACATCTGACTTCTGCTTAAGAACATGCATCTCCTTCTTGCTCTTGTGACCAAGCCTATAAAGCCACATCTTTGCAACAGAAGAAGAATCAGTAATATAAGTAGATAGATAAATGATACCTACTTTCTTACCACCTGCTAATTCAAGTGCATCCACTATGAGAGTTTCTATGCATCTCTCATCACCCAACTTTCCTGAAGAAATTAGCCACATCTTCAAGACTGGGACCTGCATGACCTCCTTCAACACCCATGTGTTGGTTGTCTGCAATTTCAGCCTCACTTCCCCTTTGCCAAAACTTTGACAAGGCACACCAGCCCCTAAATAAATCTTTCCAAAGTCTCCAAAGACCTTAACATGGAAAAATACTCTATTTCGAGATGCATGGAAAGAGACAACAAAATCTATAAAACAAGATTCTACTTTATCCAAGGAACATCCCAGAGCATCCTGTGCAACAACCCCTACAACATCTACTTCTTCAGTTCCTTCATGCTAATCTTCTACCAACCAACAATATTTCTTTACCTGCTCTTTCTTTCCATAACACCATAATTGACCATTCGTGCCTTTGAATTTCTCCATTCTTAGTGTACTTTCTTCTGCCATTGCTATACTCCCACTCAATCAGAAACCCCTGAGAGTGACCTGTAATCAAACACAAACCTGCTCCCTACAACCTTAGCTCTGATACCACTTTGTTAGGACCCGAAAGCACAATTGATTACCATGTACAAGCAACTAAATGCAAAATTTAACCAGAAGTAACAAGTAACTAGAATTCAGAAATAACACAGAATATGAGAGACAATACCCAATTATATTAATACTCTTCCAGAAAGAAATTACAATGAAGAGATGCCACACTCTTCCACACCTTACAGGCTTCCCACACCAAGTGTACAGTAATTCAACTTCAAGAGTTCACCCTCTCAATTACAGTCCCAACACACAACTCAAACAAAGAGTTGGTGTTCACCTCCAACCAGTTAGTATCACTACTGCCAGTACCACCAGTCAGTATCACTACTACTATTACAAAAGTACTCCACATACTCCACGACCGAGTACACACCGTACTCCAAGTAGATCTCCCCTGATCTTGCTACCTGTTGTGTTGTTGATCTCCCTGATCTTGCTGCCACCTGCAGATCAACATAGTTTTGCAACACCTGTAAACCTAGACCATGCGCACACACACACACTTGAAAATCAATGATCTTACTTACCATGTAGATCTCTCTACACCCTGAAGAACCCTTGTCCTTGCGTCACCAAGTCCTTATGATTCTCCAAACCAGTACCCCGGTGGATCTTCTACCTAATCTTGCACACCTACAGACCAACCTGATCATACACACTCGGCACCCCTGTGGAACTAGGAGGAACACACATTGCTCTCTTCACTCTGAAGGAGCTAACCTTGCTCTCTCAACTAGCACACTTTACAATACAGCCCATGAGTCTCTTAAATAGATCTCATGCAAACAATAATTAGACATCCAATTACAATAATTAGATCTACAGCTCAAGACTAAAATTAGCCTCTAACATGCAAACAACCGGTTCATTAACAAACTGTTCATGAACTAGCAGTTCTAGAACCGCACAGGCGACTGACGTCGGTCCCTGTCTGTCTGGAGGTGACCGATGTCGGCTGATCCATGACCAATGTCGGCAGCCCTGTGCTTTGAATATGACCGACGTCGGTTGGCCTGACCGATGTCAGTTGCTTTACACCTCAGCAACCTCCTCCATGTCTGCATCCAGTGAAGCTTTTAGCTCCACAACCTAACAAAAGAAAGATATACAAATGGCCCAACATATGGTAGGGTAATATTCATGTATAGTTCACCATAATGTATGATGATGAAGATGATGTGATGAAAATTTGATAGTGTTACAAAGTGATAAAAGGAAGATGTAAAAATGACCCAACACAATGGTTGGGTAGGAGATTTACATTAAGTTCACCAAAACATATGATGGTGACAATGACATGATGAAAATTAGACAATGTTAAGAAGCAATAAAATAAAGACATGAAAATGACCCAACACAGTAGTAAGTTGAGATTCACGTTAGGTTCCCCAAGAAAGTATGTTGGAGAAGATGATGTGATGAAAAATGGATAGCACTAAGAATAAATAAAAGGCCAAAACTACAGTGGTGTAAGAGTCATGTCAGGTTGACTAAGGCTATAATTAGAGAAACTATGAAAATAAATAATGAACAAAGGAAACTTAGATCCAAATTATATAACAGGTAAACTAAAGAGAGAGAGAGAAATGTCATTAGATGATAACCAAGAGGATGTAAATAGGGATATCTTAGCATGAAAATAAAGCATAAGTTAAAGGATGGAGAAGAAGATAACAACATAATACTTTTTTATATGAATATAAACCAAATAAAATAAAGAGTTTAGAGACAGGGATACTTACATTGGGTTGACTTGTTACCGAATCAATCTCCTCATTGGCTCAAGTGGCACTTTATGAGAGATGTTGTAGGTAAAGACTCAAATGACAAGGATGAATACCTAAGTATCCTTAATTAGTGACTTGAATTAATAAGGTGTACCTCTTTGGTTTAGCTTCTTTGTATTAAACTTCAAATAATTTGAGCAAGACTAGATCTCCACAAGAAGAAGATCATGTACTCCAATTCCTCTTCTTCTACTATAACAAGTTTTTGTGTGAAAATAAAGTATAATGGTGTGTAGTTTTTATACAAATGAGATCTTAGAGCCCTTTATATGTACGGATCAACTCATAAAATTGATTTATCTAATATAATGATATGGAAATAAAGTAGTACTATGTCTACCATGTTGATATAGTACAAGAAAACAAACAACTATATTGAGTGGGGCCAATATAATTGAAAAGGGACATAAGTCGGAAAGGAATTGCATCATCCATGGTCAATACAATTTTAAATACATTTTTTAAAACATAACTAACTCAATCTAAAGTTAGTTGAGAGAAACCCTAAAACTAGGTAGAAGAAGCATAATGGAGGGAGAAGAGCATTGAAGGAGGCTAGGATGCCCAGATGGCAAGATAATAAATGTAAACATGTAAGATAGATGATCATATGACAAAAATATCTCATCAAGGACCACGAGCTCACCCAACCCTAATCTTGGTGGACTTCTTAAGATGTGCATGCAAGGAGAAAAGAGTCCTGCAAAATAAATTGTCAATGATTGAAAAAATATGGGTGTATACACTACAATTAGAGGATGGCTTCTTTTATTCACCTTACTTCTTCTTCAAAATTGAGTAAAAAATAATCTCATGATAGTGTTTTTAAATATGATGAGGTCAAAGCAACATCAAAAGACATAATTTATTTTCATAAAATACATGTTCTTTTTAACTTTTGAGTTTGTTAAATTTGCACTTAGATTATATTAGTTACATTGTAGTTTTTCAATCCCATAAACTAAATTTAGTAATATCATTCATTCACATTCCCAAAAATAAAATAAAAACATTGTTTAAGTGCACTTTATGTTATACTGGAACAATTATTTGTTACTTTATTGTGAAGGTGAGGAATTAGGGGTATCAAATATAGTTGTATAACACAAAATTGCGAGCAGAGGGTATATTGTCTTTTGTTATTGCTCTTGCTATTTTTTGTCATATTGATAAATGCTAAAAAGATGGTTCGGTACTTTCTACCATTCCCTAAAGATCCATTGTCATCTTGCTAAATGCTAAAAAGATGGTTCGGTCCTTTCTACCATTCCCTAAGGATCCATTGTCATCTTGCTAAATGCTAAAAAGATGGTTCGGTCCTTTCTACCTTTCCCTAAAGATCCACATAAGTTTCTTGTTTAATAAATGTCATAACTTTTGGAGAGGTGCATGCATAAAGCCCTGAGGTGCACGCATAAAGACCTACGTTGGATTTGGTTTGAAGAGTTTAATTATTCTTGTTCAATTTTTTATATAACTTATTATTTTATATATAGTTAATAAAAAATATTTTTCAATCCCAAAACTCGTAAAATGATTATTAATTTAAGTAATGAAATTATGAAAATATTAATAATTAATTCTTATTATATATAAATATTTTTAATGATGAATTTAGTTATTCGCATTCAAATTATTATATATAAAATTTTAATGATATTATTGAAGACTTATCGAATAGATGGTCATTGATCTATTGACTACCAATTTGTTTTTTACTAAACTCAAACCAAAATAAAAATAAAAATAATTTTATTAGATGGAAACAAAAACATCATTACAATAAAAATAAAATAAAACCACATAACAAGATTGAAAACATAATAATCCAAAAACAAATATTAAAACTAATTGTTATTTAATGTAGAGATTTTTTGTGATGAATCTAATTATTTTTATTCGAGCAGTCCTCAAAGAAAAGCTAAAATCAACCAAAAGTACAAATTAATTCCAACAAAACTCTATAATTCCAACAAATTTGGCAATTTCTGGCGAGATTCGTGATGGGCCCAGGTGCCAGGGATAAAGATCTCTGCAGCGAAACCTAAAAGCTAACAATTGCCTGCTGGCCTTGACTAGGGGTGGTCTGCTCTGGTATGGCATTCGATGGGCTTTAGGCGTTTTAGTGAATTTTTTTTACAGAAACGGTTGGCCTCTTAGGGAGAGTTTAGACGAAGGTTTAAAATTCCTTCTACAGAGAAGAGGACCTATATCCTCCTTACTAGAGCCTTGCAGAAAAACTATTATGTTTCAATTTTGGAGGGGAGGAGGATTTCTTGGAAAGTATAAAAAATGGTCCACCCCTTAGAAGATTTTTCTACTAAAATGTTGTACCACGTGTCTCTTTCACTAAAAACATTTTTCGTACGTTGTAATAAGAAATGGAAGGTTTGTAGTCCTTTATTTGTTTGAAAGTTTAGGTTTAGTGTTATTTAGCTTACATGTTTGGAACCTAAAAAATATTATTTTAGGTGGCTGCTGCTTCATGATAAGCTCGTGGTGGGGAATGTGTTATCTAGGTCTGGACTTGGCAGTCAATTTTGAACTCTGTATGGGGAGATTGAAAATATTAAGTACATTTTTTTTCTTGTCCTTATTTTATCTCCGTCTAGAAGTATTGTTTGAATGTTTTGTCTTATGTTTTTTCGTGTGATATCAAATGGAAGATTGTGGCTTTTGGCTATGTGACTCCCAAAATGAAGACTCGCCTTTTTTTTCCAAAAGTTGTGGTTGGTTTTTTCAACTGAAGTTTCATGGTTTCTTTGGAATCAAATGAATTTTGATGTTTTTAATTCAAAGGTAGAGTACTTGTTAATTTATTGACAGAATTTATTATGAGATTTGTTGTTGTGTAAGTTTTTTTTAGTTGAAAATTTCTAAAAGGAAATTGTAGAAGTTTCAGAGCACCGGGATCATGAAGATATTTTTTAACTTTTTTTTTGGGTACTATAGTTTTTCTAGAAGGAGCCCTCTAACTGACTGGGGTACCATACATGGGGAGGTGGCAGACATTAGAATTTCTAAATATGTGTGGAGGGTTATAAATAAGGCATACTTTAGAATATGATCTTAAGTTAATGGGGTATTCTTTTTCTGAAAATGAGCATGAAATCACTCACGAGCTCCTCATTATGTTGAAATCATCTTTTCTTCACTTCCAAAATGAAGAATCAGTCTTCAATAAGTAAGAAAAGAATCCTTCATACGCTGATAGTACACAATCATCTGAACTTGGTAGGGATATTATTGTGGAGGGGTATGGGGGTTGGCTACAAAGTGGTGTTGAAATTTTGATTGAAACTAATTTTAATAATGTTATGGGCGTGATACAATTTTTTATCGAAAATGGTAACAAGATTTGATCATGATGGACTACGAAATCAAATTCAGTAATCTAAGCTTGGTAATTTTATTGATCTTTTTGTTAGTAAGTAGAAGGGACTTGTTGGTAATAGTAGGGGACTTAAAAGTTTTGTTATGGGCTCTAGACTTTTGGATAAGGGACTTAGTTGCAATGGTAGGGATATGCACGTGACTATTGGTAGATTGATTGAGGCCAATGTCAGTGAATTGATCAATAAACAACAAAAGTTCCTTTATAATGGTGGGAAAATTGAAAGAGATGAGCTAGTGTCATTTGTTCAAAACTCAGATATGAAAAGGCTAATAAAACTGTTTAAATGCTTCACTCCCTTAGATAATATCATGGAAAATTCTTCTGAATAAGTGGGCCTAAGCATGCAGGGAATACGGGCCATGTTGATGAGATTAGGTTGTTTAATGAAAACACAGTGGTTGATGATGTTCAGTAAAGATGAGAACATGTAGCTCTGTATTGTTGTGGTATTTTTTGTTGTCTTTTGCTAGTTGTTTTATTGTTTCTTCTCATGCCATTGTTTTGGTGGATTTTTATATTGTAATAAAGTTCTTGATCTTTGAGTGACACTATGATATTTTGCGGCCTATCTTGGGTTGGTTCTATGTTCATTTCATCTTCGGACGTATAGTTTTTGTAAATGTTCTTATAATATTTATAAACAAAAAAAAAAATTGAGACCCCAAATATTTGATGATATATATATATATATATATATATATATATATATATATATATATATATATATATATATATATATATATATATATATATATTTGAAAATTTTGTAAAATTCCTCATTAGCGGTCTTTATATATCATTGAAAATTTTGTAAAATTCCCCATTAGCGGTCATTTATAAAGAGTCATAGACATAGGATCATGGTTGATGATGCTTACAATCTAGAGAGTAAAGTGTATCACCACTTTCTTGGTATCTTTCGTGTGCCATATCAATGGAGGTGATGGTGGGTTTGGCCACTTTGTCCTCATCACCAATGGATAAATGACTCAACATTAAGGGAAAAAAAATTATTGGCCCTTACAATTTCTCTAATCAAATAAAACCAAGACAAAAATAAATTAACCAAAAATAATATGTAAGTGTTGTTCCGTAATATAATAGATCCTTTATTATTAATAGTTAGGTAACATTCCAAATGATCCTAGACATCATTCATTATTTTATTTTAAAAAAATTAATTATGTTCCATAATATAATAAATCCCATAATATTAATGGTTGGATAACATCTCAAATGATCTTACAACACTACTTGTTTTTTTGATTGATTTGGTTATATAACAATATTGTGTTATATCTTTTGGATAGTTAGACTTTATATTATTTACTATATTCTATCTTTTTTTATTGAAAATTTTATAAAAAGCTTTTTTAAATGTATTCTAATTTATTAAAATTTCAATTTATTATTATTATTTAAATGTCATCCACTTACTTTTTAAAATTAGCAATTTATTATTTTATATATAATTAATAAAAGTAATTTTTAATCCTAAAAACTTTTAAAATGATTATTAGTTTAGTAATGAAATTTATAAAAAATTATTGATTTTAATTTTTTCTTTCAAGATAAATTCAATAATGAGATCTTAAAAGTTGGAAGACATTTTTATTGTTTAATTGATTTTAGAAAAAACTTTATTTATTATTATATTGAAAAAATAATAATTCCAAAATAAATATTAAAAATCAAATCAATTGTATTTAAATGTAAATGTTTGTAATAATAAATTTAATTAATTTTATTAGAATCATTATATATAAATTTTTAGTGATATTAAGAATAATAAATATTTCTTAGATTTTAATTTTTAACATAAAATTATTGTATAAAACAATGATCAATCAAAAATAAAACAGTGATCTCTCTTGTTATTGGTAATTGATTTTTCAGATGGCACTGCTTTCCACGTTTAAAAAGTTCTCCCAATTTTTTTTTAAAAAAAAAAACTAATTACCAATTTAATAAAAAAGATAAAACAATAATCACTCCAAAAAAAATCTTATCATATAAATAATTATTAATCTACGTAATACAGAAAAATCAAAAGAAGGGCCCCAAAAAAAAATTACTCAAACCAAAACTGCAAAAACACAAATTAATTCTTACTGGATACAAAGAAAACACCATTAAAATTAAAATAAAATGGGATCACAGGCCAGGTTTGAATATTGTCCGTAAAAATTCTTGCAACTAATTAAGTGAGAAATCTAGTACGACGATCGAAAGTGGCCCACGACATGAGATATCTTTTGCATGGAAGTGGAATGCACTGTGCAGTCGTTTTGGCACGTTGCACCTTTTTAGCACTAAACTGTGAAAAGTCTCATCAAATTTGGCAATTTCTGGCGAGATTCGCCGTCCAATTTTCCCTCGCCGCCTGACTTGACCAGACTTTGGTCACATTGTACAGGGTTTGAAAGTGTGGATCTATAAATCCATGTCTGCCTTGTTCAACTTCATCCTGAATTTGATTCTCTAGTGTGGAGGAATCGAACAGAATGCCAGGGGAAATGGAAAGGAAGGTTGTGGATGAGGTGTCGGGATGGCTGAAGATCTTCTCCGACGGCTCGGTAGAGCGGGCATGGAGCGGCGCCGAGGAAGTGAAACCCCTCACGATGCCCGTGCCTGCTTCCAACCACGTTTTCGTCAGTGGCGTGGCCACGAAAGACGTCGTGGTGGACGAACAAAATGGAGTCTCGGTTCGGATTTATTTGCCTGAGACAGCGCCGCAAACCCCAGACAGAAAATTGGGCGTGGTCGTCCATTTTCACGGCGGGGGTTTCTGCGTGAGCCGCCCCGACTGGCAAATGTATTATCACTTCTACTCGCGCCTCGCCAGGGAGTCCAACGTCATATGCGTCTCCGTGGACTTCAGACTGGCCCCCGAGCATCGACTTCCGGCGGCGATCCACGACTGCCTCGCCGCCATCGCGTGGCTCGGCATGGTAGCCCGCGGGGAAAAGGAGGAAGAGTGGCTCACTCACTATGCGGATTTCAGCCGGTGCGTTTTGATCGGCGACAGCTCCGGAGGCAACCTGGTCCACCAAGTGGCTCTCCAGGCCCGGGCGGAGGAAGAAGAGCTGCGCCCCGTTTGCGTGAAGGGCGGCGCAGCCTTACACCCCGGATTTGTCAGATCCGTGCGAAGCAAATCGGAGGCCGAGATTCCGCCCGACTCGGCGCTTTTGACGCTGGAGATGGTGGACAAATTCCTCGCCTTCTCTCTGCCCGTGGGGAGTACGAAAGACGATCCGATAACTAATCCGATGGGACCTCAAGCTCGGCCTTTGGAGAAGCTCAATTTCCCTCCATTGCTCGTGGGCATTGCGGACAGAGATTTGATTCGCGATACAGAGATGGAATATGTCCAAGCCATGAAAAGTGCCGGGCATGACGTGGAAATGTTCGTATCCGAAAATGTTGGACACAGTTTTTATCTCAACGAGATTGCTGTCAATTTCGATCCGCAAGTTGCGAAGGAGACCAGCAGACTGCTGGAGGTCATCGACCACTTCATCCATCGTTGTTTTGACTGACACTGTAACAATCTCTTCACCAGTTTTAGAAAGCAACCAGAATTTCAGTTCGATATGCTTGGACTTTCATAAATAAAATGACGGTTTCTAATTATTTCGCTTATCGTTTTTGTGTTTCCCATTCATTTTTATTTAAATCTTTATTTTTATTTTTATATATAATTTAATTCTATTCATTTTTTATTTCACATAAAAGTAGTATGAAAAAAAAAATTATTATATTTTATATACAAATTATAAGAGTTTTTTATTTTTATTTTATAGGTATTAGGCAACGTTCATCCGTGCATACAACCACCTATTTATTTTGTACATACATTTAGGAAATCTATTCTCCATTAGCCTTTCCCATCGTATCTTGTGTTATTTTCTCTGAAAAGTCACTAGTTTATTTTAGGTTTATAAGCACACATGTGCATATTATATAAAAATTAGAAATTATAGTATAAAAGATTGATTTTAAATTTATTCGTACAATATTTAGTAAGATTTAAATTAAAAAATAAATTTAATTGAATATATAATTTCTAAGTTGTAATAAATGGTAAGCTTAGGATTTAAAGGGTCTAGTATGCATAAATACATTTAAGTTACATTATTATTTTTTAAAATCTTAAATAAATTTAAGAGATTAATTTTAGCAAAATCAAAATTTATTGTATAAATAATTTTATGTTGTAATAAATGATAAGAAAAAGTTTAGAAAAATATATAATTTTGTATGATTATAAAAAAAAGTTCTTAGAAATAAATAATAAAATTAAATTTTTTAAAGAAAGGTAGTGAGAATTTAGAAAATTTGTAGTGACTTGAGCACATCCCTGGAACCATACACTCGACATATTTATCAAACTATATTTATACAATGCACGTTTATGATAAAATGTAGTTATGTAAAAATGGATTTGAAGACTATTTGTTAGTTTTCGGGTTCTGAAAACTTCACTCACTTTATTATAATTTACATGAATATCTAAGAAATTAAACTCCTTCCTCCACCCTAATAGGCTAGCTACATCCAAGAACTTGAAAATTTGAGGGTATATTCTAGGGCATGCATTATCCTTAACTTGATTCTTATCAAGCCCCTAGAATGTTTATACAATTTTGCAATCAACACACCAACTATAACACATGTTCAATCAACCAATCCGTTGATGATACAATGTCTACTATATATGACTTTTTGTGCTAGAATAAATGCTTGATAAAGTAATAAATGCTTAAAATTTTATTTTATTTTTTGAATCTCTACTCTAAATGCTTAAATTTGTTACTTTGAAACATTCACAATATATATTTAGCATGTGTTGTCTTTTCTAAATGCACTAATGTACATATGTATTTATAGAATTATTGAATTTAAATTAGGACTCTATTAGCACATACACCGATATAAACCTATAAAACAAATATGATAAAGGAGAACCCATAATCTACAAGAAACCTAGAATAAGGGTCAAAAGGGATCACCCTATAACCATACATTATATGTCTTTGCAGCCCTAGAACTATACAATGCGTGTTTCTATATAAAGTCTCATAATTATAGGGAAACCTGAGGCAAAGAGAGAAAAATATGAAAGAGAATAAATGAGGGGAAAAGGGCAAAAAGTATCAAAACATAAAGATAATATATCAATTTGAATCCAATGTGGATCGATGATGGACAAACACCCAAGTACCCTTAGAATAATCCAATTTTATAACCAATAAATAGATGCCCATACCAAAATTATGTGTCTATATAATGCCTTATCTTGATGTACCACTCAAGGGAACAACCCATTAAACTTTTGGGAAATAAGTACATGAGGATTTCATCATTATGACATAAGACATGAAATGATTTCAAATGAAAACAAGGTTACCATTTGCATCATATATTTATAATTTAAACATGATTATGACATTGGAATGGAATTTAAGCTCTTTTGGGATTTTATAATGAAGACATGATGTATTGGGTATGTTTTCTAATAGCCTATAACATGTGGGGATATTAAAAATATATTTATCACAATATGTTAGGGGTTTTATCTACGATTAAATCTCAAATTTATATTGGTCAAAGGGTTTTTATATCAATTGAAAATGAAATTTTCAAATAATCCAAGCATGTGTGCAAAGCTCTAAACAAAATAGGATTGTATAACTAATGCCTAAAGTTTGAAACAAAAGATATAAAAATTTACAATAACGTCCTAGGGATACAACACATAAAAAACACATAAATAAATATATATACATGAATATTGAAATAGATTCACCAAAAATATAAATCTTTAGGAGGTAGAAGACAATGTAGTTCAATTAAAGATGAAATACTAGGAAGTATGCATAAATAAGGTTCAACAAAATGTAGAATAAAAATGAATTAATTATAACTAAGAATTATAAAACACATATAGGTGAGACATACAATGCTCAATTTAAATAAATAATCATACATAAAGTGGGATAGAAATCTCCTATATTGTTTAGATGTGGATACTCCGGCGAATGAAGGTAGTTGGGTTAGTTTTTATCTATCTCATGATAACAACATGCTTGTGTCCATCTACCATTTATCACCCCTGTCACATCCAAATATTAAATTGATTCAAAACCTCTTCCTGGACCATACAAACCCTCATGATAGTCTGTAAAGATTGTAAAAGTGTTGTTGGTCACAATGTATATACTGAAATTGGATCTTCTAAGTATGGTCACACGCTCCTACTCTCTCTTATGCTTCCTTGCCATAATTTTACATAATGTGACTATTGTTCTCTTATAATAAGCTGATTCTACTTCATCTAGAGTGTAAATAAAAAATGGGTGTTTGTATTATATAAATACCTTAATTCATAATGTCACATATATGCAACTTGAGAACTAAAAAATTACATCAATATGGATCCCCTAATCTTTCCAACTCACATTTTTCATCTAGAAAGTTTAAGTGGAAGAAAAGTCATATTTTGAATTAATTTAAAATTAAAGTTTTGAAATGTAATAATAAAATAGTGATCCTATAATGGCCATGTATTATAAATATATTATACATTGGTGATTTCATAATTGCAAATCTAACATGTCATAATGTGATTGGTTATTTAATTAAATTATTTGGTAAATTCTGGATAAATTTTAGATCTTTTGTAAACATGTATTAGTGATGTAATATGTAAATTTGGAATATTGTGTGATCACGTCCCATATTTATTATTATAAACCTTCACCTTTTAACTGCTTTCTTCAGTTATAAAACAATTGTCACCCAAAAAAAATTCAATGTCATCTTATTTTAATAAACAAGTGATGTTAGATGTCAAATCTCACCTTTGAAATTGACCCACATGATCAATTAATATTGTGTCCATGAATATTATATCTCCATTAAAAAAATCCATCTAATTTATCAAAAAATTATATGTACGCACGTATGTACGTATGTACGTACGTACGTATGTATGTATGTATGTATGTATATATGTGTACACACAAATACATACATACATACATACATACATACGTACGTACGTACGTACATACGTACATACATACATACATACATACATACATATATCTATATACATACATACATACATACATACATAATGAGAGGAGCCAATAAATGAAAGTGTTCAATTAGTTCTTCTTAATAGTTATCATAGTATTGTATACTAGTTTTCAAACTTTTATTTAACAATATGCAATCACAAATATCACTATTTCAACAATTAATTCACTACTGTACAATATAGTTACATCATATTTAAGTATTGGACAATAATTTTTTCTAATACATTTCAAATTTATTATTTTAAATTAATTAAAATTATGAATTTCTCTCCATTTCAACATACCAACTAAAAAATAAAAATTAAAAATGTTAAATATCTAAATAAAATAATTATTACATTCTTCCCTAACACCTATGTAAACCCCATACTTAATATTTACCACTAATGACACTTCTCCCCTCTGTGGGACTTGAAAATTGGCCATGGAAAACTTCCCATGTCTTTCATTTTTGAAGAAAGAATAGCATTTACATTTATTTTTTAATGGGATTATATGAACAACGGTGCAAAGTTCCAAGTCACTATGAGAGGAATGAGAAATATATTGTTAAGGTTTTTTTTAAGCATGTTTGGGCATTCTACAAAATTTAAATGAGGTTTTGTAGATATGAAAAGGATAATGAAAAGCCTTATCTTAATAGCTTCATTTCTTGTCAAGGTGCATGCAAATGATTTTGTATTCACACTGCAATCATATTAGTTCCAAAATTAGGTAAGGTTAAAAAAAATTAATAAAAAGAAACATGGTTAAGATAATGCCAAAAACTAATCCTAAAACCACAAGAAGCAGGTATAACTTGTGTTAAGATAGCAAACATCCAACAAATTTAGTCATTACCAAGCTTACAACATCCATATAATAAATTAGTAAATTTTAACCATAGTACATTGTAACCTACAAATTGGTCAATTAGAAAATAAAATTAGGATAAAGAAAAACTAAATTTAGACATATTATTCAAAACAACCAACTCTAGTGTATAGGGCATAATAATCTAGAATTATGGAATTGGAAATAAGGTATTTAACATCATACACATGAATCACAATTTCCTTGGATAGGGAATTAATAACATAGATGTTAAAAAGATTGGAGGTAAGAGAGCTTGAATGAAAACAATATAGATCTACATTGTAAAACAAACTTGCATGTTGACATTTTATGAAGAATACTCTTGAAAAACAATAGAAACTATTACAAAAGACTCATTCAACTTTGTATTAAACAATAACACTACACAATTACCATGACAATTAAAGTATTCTTATTCCACTAATATATCCTAAAATGCACTTCAGTATAGACCAAAACCATTATATCATCCATGTAAGTATATCTATAGGTATATTCCCTTGACAAAATGTAAGATTAGGACAATATCATGCTTATTTATATTGAGATGCTAGTTAAACTTACATTACTATATGCATCCCAGTTTTAATATATGTTGATGCAAATTAATTGATTTAATTATGTCCCCTAGCACAAGACACCTTTACAATAATGGTTTTCCTAATAATTTTTACCTAAATTACATCTAATTGTAACAACATTATGGTGTACATTTTTTAACTACCTCATTCTACCCATTTTAGGTATTAGACATTGGAATTGTAAACTAGTGCTAGTGTCCCTAGTGTACTCAGTTTTGTTGTATTCATAATCAATAGTTTATATTTAATAAAACATGTCCTTTACCAACCAGAGATAAACAAAATAATTTCATTAGCTTCAACAAAGAGAATACATACAGAACAAATATGTTACTTTTTATTAAAAAATAGAAAAAGATAGTCCCATATTACTCCATAATATTGAAAGATTTTATCTTTTCATTTCTCAATTATTTACATCACTCTTTTAAATTTTGAAATTTATGGTTGATAAGCATGACTCTGTGATCATTTCAATATTTTGTGATTATGACTCACATACAATGCCAATTTAATTCACATAAAAGAAGCTTAATGTTGTAAAATAAGAAAAATATAACATTGTTGAACCCATAAAATTAAAACTCCCAAGACATGGGACCCTAGTTCTTTTGGATACCTCTCAGTACATATCGTATCCATAAAATTTTGGTTGTATTGTCTCCTTGAATTTTTTTGATTTATAACATTGGATGCATGTGTTACATTTGTCTTTTTATTAGTTTTTATTATTATTAAGGCACATCGTCAAAACCATTAGCCATTAATGTTCCATACACCCATCCACACCAAAAGTCCCATTTGATATGACTGTAGGATGTGTCTCTTGAGTTCCATAGGCAAATGAGCAATCGGGATAAAAACAATATCTTATTTGTAACCAGAAAGATAAAGATGGAACTCAATTATTTAAGCCCTTTGCATAAAATATGAGAGATTATTAAAGTCTGAACATAATGTTCATCGTCCGTCAACAACACTAGGATTATTATCAAGACTAGTGAACAACTAAAACATATGTTATGATTTTATAGTATGAACAAGGTAATAATTTCTCACCTTTGGTTCATGACCATTAAGCATCTTTCCTTTTTGGCAAGCAATAAGTGTTTATCCTATTCCAAGAGGCCCAAAATGGAGCATTCCTTTGATGTGATTTATACCCAACCTACAAAAATAAACAATTTAAAGCTCTCACTAAAATATTTAGTCATGTCTAGTAATAGTATCGGACTTAACTATCTATAATATAAACCCTAAAATAAGAAACAACTAGAAGGCATAAGTAAAAGGTGGGGAAAACACAATAGTACATAGAAGATTTCAAAGGAAAAATCACAGTACCTTTATCCCAGAATTTGGAGGTGCTTCAAATACAAAATATGTTTATTTTGATAATATCTCCTTTTCTACATTTTCAAACTCTTCCAGGTTTTCTACCACAGTGTGGCTCACAATAAAAATGTAATTTGTTCCACCATGTTTAAATGAAGCCCTCTACACCACTATGAAAACTTGTAGATTTACATGTAATATATGAGTCCATTTAATGAAGGAAAACAAATTTAGAAAAATCACTATAATATTTGTATCCCCCTTCTTTGCCCATAGTTTTTGTACAATGATTTTAGGTTGATAATGACTAAAGTGACATGATTGTACATCACATTCTCAACATATTAAAGTAGAAGGTACAATACAATGGGTCTATCTATTATTTAATCTTTTAACTATTTCCAAAACAATTCTCTCTTTTGGAGTTAATGGGTGTGCATGGCTCTTTAAAAGCTTTTTAAATTCTGCACTATCTCACGTAAATAACTCATTCAAAATGGTGGATAATGATCTACCCAATATATTATCACAAAATAGACAACATTAAAGTTCACCTCGAACCACGTAAAATTGCTACAAAAATGTAAATATTTAAACCAATCATAACTCAATAAAAACAATATTTTATTTCAATACTTAAAAAAACATACACCTTATCTTTCTAAAAGCTATATATATTTAAACATGAAAAATAAAAAACTCTAGTTAATCACAATAGAATGGAAGAATTAATCAGACTAATAACATCACTACCATCGATATAAATCAAGGAGTGAGCATCGCTCCGTACGACGTAAACGTTCAGAAGCAACCTTGGTGACAAGTGTCAAATCAAATTAATCCGACAAAAAAATATTTGCCACTCCCAACAAGCGAAGTGCGTGGCTCCATTTTTCACCTTACTAATCAAAACAATAAAGATAAAGGTACGATATTAAAAAGTAGTGTCAAAAAGTCAATGGTAGGTTTTGAACGAAAGTTTTAAAAATATTAAAGTATAAATTATAAAAAAAATATATGATGAAGTAAAATTTAAGTGGGGCGAGTCATCTTTCGAATAGATAAAACTTTAAGTGACGGCTCTATCAAGAGGGGACTTGACATGCACAATTATTATGTCTATTTGGTTTGTCAGTAGCCAAAGGAACAAAACCTTCTCATATGAGTTAAAAGAATAATTAATATATTATTGTTTGTTATTTTTAATATTGGGAAAGTTTATTATGATAGTATAATAGTAGTAGAAGTTTTATTAATAAGATCGAGGGGACTTTAACTATTTTGAAGAGAGGGAGGAGGGAAGAAATCAATAAAACATGAATGAATATAAGAATTACTTGTCATTGCTCAAGCAATGAAAGAGGAGCATTACAATAGACATTGAATGTAACTTAGCTCATGGTGAATGGCATGCTCCCCTAATGGTTGAGAGGATCTTGAAAGTTATGAAACTTGAGAGAAACTTTCTATGTTTGAGCTTAGATCTAAAGAAACATCAAAGTTAGCACATGATTTTTTCTATTAGAGAGAATTATTAAACTTTGTTGTGACATATCTAACAATCACGTTGCAAAAGATCTAAAATTTAACTTTGTTGTCACATATCTAACAAAGTGCATGTATGATTCTGGCAACTATTTCTGAAAGGTACGAAAAGTGCAAGTATTTTTTACATAGTATTGCATGAAGGCATGAGGAAATATAATTATTTCTACCAAATGTTGTCACAATTTCGACGAAGTCCACTAATTTAACTCAGTAGCTCTCCAAACTCTTTTATTTATATCTTCTCCAATAACTCTAACATAATATCTAATTTCAATATTTTTTAATATCTTATCCAAATATCATTGTATGATCAACATTCTAAGAGGATGAAATGATTCTTTATCTTCATTATTCTAATATAAAAATGTTTTTCCTATGAAAATCTCTAATTTAAAATTTAAGTGTTATATTGTTTTTTTTTTTTTTTTTTTTAAAATTTTAATGACTCAGTACCATTCATTTTAGATCTCACACACACATATAATGAGGGAAAAAACAATTTATATAACTATCATCCAATGTTAATCCATGCAAACCACCACATGTTTATTTTTTTATATATATATTCTTTGTAAATTTTTTCCATCATGTGTGTTTATTACAAGGAATTTTTTTTATAACTATTGGTAAACGTTAATATGTGCATAAAACCACATGTTTATTTCGTATATATATAAGGAACACTATTCTTTATAAATTTTTTCCATCATATTTTAAGTTATATTCTATAAAAAAATTAATAATTTAAGGTTTATAAACATATCTATGCATATTATATAAAAATTAGAAATTATAGAATAAAAATTTGATTTTACATTAAAATGCAATACATTTACTCATACAACATTTAGTGACTTAAAATACTAAAATTAAATTAATTTTTTTGTTGTAATAAATGGTAAGGATGGAATTTAGTAGATGTAAATAGTTGATCATTTGAGTAATTTAAGGATAAATATCTTTTCTTCAGTATTTTGAATTTATTTGATGTAATATTTTATTTTTTTGCATGCAATTTCCCTAACTTAATATTTGTGGTTTGAAACATATGCCCCTATAGGTCTTCGTCAAATTTCAAGGTTTTATTGATATTATGCTAACTACTATAATGGTAACTTTCTAAAATTAAACCCATTTAATTTATGATGAAATAATGATAGAAGTGTTGTTGATTCCTTTTTAGAAAAAAAAAACTAAACTTAAAGACTTGTAAAAGATTTAAATAAATGTCGTATTTATTCATTACTTACACTATAACTTTTTGAGCCTTAACTTTTCTTTACATTATATGATTCAAATCATCAAACATCATCATGCATTTTTCATCCCTTATGTTTAAAGAAGACTTCTCTCCATGAGACCATGTGTTGGTATTTCTTTAAAAAAATTAGTTGAAACCTTACCAATAGAATTAGGGCTTGAAATGGAAATTAAAATGTAGATGCATTATTTTTATTAAATATAAAATAAAAGATTCAATAAATTGATATACAAGATCATAGGATCAAAATGAAATTGAAAAAAATCAACGAATATTTTTTCTAAAATTTAAAATTTTTAATAAAAATCTAAAGGCAAATTATTATACTATTCAAAAGCACAACCCATGAAATATATATATATATATATATATATATATACACACACACACACACACATACATACATACATACATACATATGTACACACACACACACACACACACACACACACACACACACACACACACACACACACACACACACACACACACACACACACACACAGATATATAGATAGATGTGTGTGTGTGTGTGTGTGTGTGTGTGTGTGTGTATATAACTCTTGTTTTTTCTTAATTATATCTATCTACTCCATATCCATAGCCCTAATATCTTATTATATAATCTCAATCAAGTCCACTTCCTCCACTAACTATATTAGCCTTGATGGCTCCACCCTATAATCTCTAATTATATGACTCTATAGTGCTGGTTACATCAATGTGTCCTCCCCATCTCCCTCATTCATAGGTGTGGCTTCTCCTGATCCATCTCCCTCAACATCCTCAACATGTACCTCATCAGTTTATACATCTTTAACTTGTAAATAATCACCCCTCTCCATCACCACAAATAGCCCATCCTTCATCTATTAGGGCATCTACCTGAAATGGTATCCTTAGTTGTCCTCTCCTCAGTGGTCTCATATTGAATGCCATCTATAATATCTCACTCCATGTATTAGGCCTCTAATGAGGAATTTTCAACTTTAACAGCTATATCTTATCCAACCATGCTCTGTAGGAATCACTAACCCCTACATCCATTATGTCTACGCTTAAATGATGTGGTGCTATCTATAGTTATACCTAGCTATGCTTAGCCACCTTGTGATATAAAATAGGTCCCCATTGTGGTCTTTCTCATGTTGATCATGAAAACACATGTGGCCTTGATGGCACATCTAGTTGTATGCCAAAATTCCTTAGTACCCTATTTGGTTTGTATTTCTCTATAATATACTTGTCCTACCTATAATGTATCACAATGTTAGAATATAGTCCATATAAAACACATCTTATATCCACCTCATATTTTCTTCTATGTATGTTTAATTGTGATTCCTATAACCCTATTACTCCTAATGATTACACATATACAGATTTTGTATATTATCAATTACTATGAGTCATATTTTATCCTATTCGATCTCTTATAGAGACCCCCATTCATTGTGCACCCTTATGGGTCTTCCATGCACTCCATTGAAGCTCACACAACCTATAATTACCATTTATGTGTATCCTAGAGACCCATTGTGAGGATAGGTGGCCTAGTTCATTGGTTATATGAAGAAATAATATCCCAAGCTACTCATTTTCCTGATATCCAACTGCCTAGGCTACCACTATCCTAGAATGTGTCAATTTACATTCTGGTCATTCCAAAAAGGCTAGAAATAAACACTTTGTTGAGATTATGACCCTTGGGATAACCTATTTTACTTGAAAATTCTCCTTACCACCCTACCCCTCTTGATTCATTTAACATCATTTACCTCCTATTTATATCTTTGCTCCCTCTTGATAGAAATCCACATTTGCACTTGATTTCTTGACTAGATTCACCATTGTTTCTGTTAGTTTTTTTAACCTCAATGTTGTTTTCTCTTATGCTCCATTAGTTATAATTTCAACTAATTTGTTCTCTTAGATTGATATTCACACCTCCTTCTTGTTTTTACCTCACCTTCTCTCCTATATTATTAGTATTGCATTAGATAGAGCTTTACACTGTAACTTGGTATTCATCCAATAAAGATCATACTTGGACTCACAATTGGTATATTTATTATATTATTCTAAAGCATTATTTGAGGGCGCCTTGATTCCAAGGTGAAACATTTTAGTTAGTATAGTGTAGTGTATTTGATAGGGTTAGAGATTGCATTCTAGGGTTCACTTAATTTAAACAAGCATTAACATAGATTCTAAATATTTTTGTATTCTCTCCTTAGAATGAATTTTAATTAAAAATCATATTTATTTACTCATATTTTCATACTTTTGAATCATTTTCCTTGTTTGGTATTTGTTATTTGTTTGAATAACATAACTTTCTTGATTAAAATGCATTATTTTTTCCCTTCAATTGCTTCTAATACTATGATTAAATTAGTTATACATCCTTTATATGCTTAATCATGATATCACTAATCTATTTTATATGTCCATTTTTTCCCTAGTGCAAGTCAAAAAATCAAATAGCTACCTTAGACCTATATGGGCTTCCTATGTCCTTCAACCTACTAGGTCTTTGCTTTTATCCCTTCTTCCAAACCCTCATAACTCATTTATATTTTTGCAGCTAGATTTTATCACACCTAGTTGTACCTTATATAAGGTTTCATTCTATTTATAGCTTATTTAGAGCTTTCCTAGCCCATTTCCCACTATTGCCCACAAGGCTTTGGTTTTAGATATGTTTTATCTCTTTATCTAGTTGTTTTTACCTTTATTTGGTTGTACATCCTCCCCCCTCATAGTTCTCTAGTGATTTTCCTCTTTTGTTGCATTCCTAGTTGCTCTTGTTTCATTGTGTCTATGGTCAGAATCCCATCTTTGTGACATTATTCCCACTATATTCAGGGGCAAGACTTCAAGCTCACTCTTGAGAAAATTGAGACTATAATGGAATTACACAGAACCTATAAGATACAATAGGTAGTCATGCCACGGGGTAGTGATAATGACCATTTCATTTTCCCCATGGAATAAGATTGACAAGTGTACAACCAACAGGCTCACTCCCCTTTTCAATAGTCTAAGATTTACCCATTTGAGGACACCTTCTCATGTCTTCATACCACTTTATATTTAACAAAAATGGGCGAGGATGACTTCCTTTCATGTTTGATGCTTGAAGAGCTATGTGAAATCTTATAGGATTATTATAGACATCTTCACATAAATACATATCACTACTCTTCTCATAGGAGTGGGAGGTATGATGTATTTAGAGACAACACCATCATTCATTCCCTTTTGAGTGCCTCATCTAGTTCTGATTTGAGTTCCCCACCTCCTTCCTAGTAGGAAACTCTAAAAAAAACCCCCATATATTCCCCATTGAGATATGTTGGCACTCAAATATAATTTGACATCCTCATCATGTAAAACCTCCCATCCTCCTAGTCCTTTTAGGGTCTCAGATGATCATGTTGATTTAGACCACCATTTATGGCATAGGGATCTATGGGATGCCTATCCACAGTATCAACACCCTTGTGTTGACCCTTAATTAGACATGTGTGGATAACACCATGGGGAGTTAGGTTACCATGACCTTCCCCTCAATCAATTTGGGTTACCTCATCATGATTTAGTGGAAATTTTTAATTCCCATGGCTATTATCCATCATGTGTTTAGGTGGATCCCTATCACATACATTCCTAACTACAAGAGCCACTTTTAAATCACTTCCCATCTTCCAAACGTCATGATAAACTCTAATTTCATATGCAACATCATCATCTCCATGATCCTCTGCAAGGATATTTTCACCAACCTATTATCTACCATGTCTACAAAGATATTCATAGGAACACTCTAACCCCTTAGGTGTATTTTATTCCCCTTAGTACTTTGATCCCTTATCTACCTAAGTTCAATGGAAACCAAGATGCTAGTATCATAGATCATATCATGATGTTGTGTATGGATTTGGAACATGACAAAGGCATGATTTTAAAGTTATTTTTCACACACTACAAGCCTAATCTTTGGTTTAGTTCTAGATTCTCCCATAAAATTCTCTTTCTAAATTTTAGCTTATTCTAGATGATTTCCTCCAATACTTTGATATGTCCAAATCATTTACCCTTAACATCTAATAACTCACATCTATGCTCAAATTAGGCCTATACCTACTCAAAATAATTCCTCACATGATTAAAAATAAAATGTGACTAGAAATGGTGTCACTTATTCTCCTATGAATAAGTACAAAAAGGATGGTTATAAGGTCAATGCTCTGAGTAAGAGGCCAACTAAAATTAAGGCACATAAAAATAATGTAGGGGGACAACGGATAATTTATCCTTATGATGCCACCAAATTCTACAAGTTTCAGTAGATGAAATACCACTCTGATAAGGAATGTGTTTCCTAAAAATTAGATGTTAAGACCTCATATGCTCATCAAAACTCCCCACTTTCCAATCGCAAATATAAGTTATAAATGTTCATAGAGCCCCTTCCTAATCGTGAAAAAAATAAAAAGAAGAAGAAATTCAAGGCTAAAGCCCATCATTCTACTTCTCCCTCTTCTACCTCATCTAGTTCATCTTCCTTGGATAACTTGAAATGGAAGGCCAAGTGAAATAGTAACAACCTTGTTGATATAATTAACATAGTCCCTATAGGTTATGATTACTTTGTCAATATGCACTTGAGTTAGATGACCAACACCATTGGATACACTAGAAGAATTGGCCTCGAAGGCCTACCCATGGGGTAAAGAATCCTAAATTTAGGTTTGACTTTAGACATAACATCCCTCCATAAACTAGGTAACACCATTACTGTATCATATAGGAGTTATAGTCACTCTATATCGATATCTCCATCTAGGACCTTATCCAAATTTTCCCTAAGAAAAAGATCATATTTTATGAGCTTGATATCTCCCATGAGGTGCCACTATAGGATGATGTTGAGGCATTTTTCATCTTAGACATCCCTAATCACTCTCACTTACCTACCTTATCCTTTGACCCTATCTCTTTGATAGACCCTTCCATTATAACTAAGAGGGACCAATTCCCAATCTACATTGAGACCTCAATCTATGATTGATGTATCAAGAGATGCATCATCGATGAGGGTGATATGTTAAACATCATGCCTTTTTAGGTGTTCAACAAGCTCAATATTAGCCACACCAAGCTTTATGAATGTCACCAAAACTAGGTTGGTTTCAAAAATGACATGGTTATGGTAGTGGGTAATGTGAATATTTGGGTCATTTTTAGACAAAAGATAGTTAGGATCAAATTTTTTTGATAGATTTATATATCTCATACAACATGATCCATAGACATCCTTGGACCATGACCATGCATGTTATTGCATCAAAAAAAAATGTGTGGTTATATTCATGCATGAAGGTAAGGTTAATACCTTGGAGTCTAACCCATATGACTGGGCATGGATATATTATATGAAAAATTTCTATGACAAGGCTTTGTTTATCTCCTCATAAGGCCCTACTAATTCACCCAAGGCACCCATTGATAAATATTTCATTCTAAAGGATGAATGATTTGATCTTGATGACTATCAATCAACATTCACTCCTCTTGATTCTATCAAACTCTCCTTATTTTGGGTGACAAGGTGTCTTCACTCTTAGGTGATCTGTTTCAAGAAATATCCTTGACAATCGAGCCCCTTTCCTCATCCCTACTTCACTGTCATGGAATTGACACTCTTAATGCCTCTCCCAAAGAGACCTTTAGATTTTCTAATTTAGATCTTGAGTGTAATTTCATCCATGTCATGGATCATAACTCATTCAATGAGAGTAAGGATTTCAAGAAGATAATGATGATATGTCACAAGCACCACCACCCTCTTACTCATTTAGGTTTAGAGATTTAACTATTAGGAAATGATCCCACCTCTAGAATTCTCACATTTCAAGTGATGTCTGGTGAATCAAAAGATTTGGATTATTTTTTTCCTTCCCATATTTCCCTTCTATTTGGCTGTGTTTTGGGTCTTCTTAGGGATTTTATACCCTAAAATAGGGTAGGCCATAGCTTAAGAAGCTAATTAGCAAATTGATTCTGGGGAAGGCCACTAGTTAGGGTTCATCATTGGCTTTCCCTTGATCCATGTTGTGGATTGGGCCATTGTTGTCCTGATAATCCCTATAACTTGCCAACACACCCTCACCAAGCCTCTATTTAACATATTATATCTTGTGTGATATCCATTATTATACCTTTCTAATATTTTTGCCTATTTAGCCTATGAACTTGTCCTTAGATGCACCTTAAGATAGAATCAAATTATTTTAATTCTTTCACTTTGTATTATTACTTCTTTGTCATAATTGGTCCTCTACTAAGTCCCTCTTCCTCTTTTACCGTTATCTCTATAGGTTTTTGGGTTGTTGGTTGTGTTTTTTGGGACTTTATCTAATCTTCCTTGACTATTTATTATCTTTCACAATCCTCCTACCACCCTTTATTTGCCTCTCACAATGGATGAAATTGGACACCTTCACTTGATTTTTTTTTTCATGTTCTCCATCTCCCTTGTGTAGATCTTTTGTTACTACCTTATTTCGAGATAGTCCCTCTATAGTTTTATCTTTCATCTTTGACCCCCATCACTATGCACCATTATATAATGATTCACACCAATGATAGAAGTTGAGGCAATCTAGGATCTACCACTATGTCTTGTTCTATATATGACCCATAAATATAATAGTTTTCTATAGATGGTATATTCATTTATAATGAGATTAATAATGTTATTGAGTATCATGTAATCATTAGAGCCATAAGTAATGCCTATGTACTAGTGTATGATATTTGTGGTTATTTTCTAGTTCACTATTAGTCATGTCTCATCTCACCAGGGTCTATAATGTCTTTATCATTGATTTTTATCCCTCTTTGAGGTGGCACATGGTTTGATCTCCTATTTTGAGGAATTCCACATCTCCTACATCTATCACTTAAAGAGCACCAGAGTAAATGTTCTAGTGAATGCCATCTTAGGTTTTTTATCTGGATATAACTTTTTGTCCTTTCTCATGCAAGAGATGGAACTCAAAATGGTATTATATAATGTAGAGCTAAAAATTATACCCATTAGATCATTCCATTGACTATTGATATTATATTATTAGTATTAGGTAAGAGTAGATGATGTTCTCTATTTTCATTTTCTTCTATTTTTCTTGATTTTATGTAAGATCTAAGTACTACACAATAGTCCTTGTTATGTTGAGCACTAATTACTTGTACCTTGGGGGCATATTCAATCATGATTACATTAACCCTATTCATATTGATGGTTACAAATATTCTTTTCATGCATACTTACAATTACTTTGAGCCTTATTTGATCCTATTCAATCACTTGGAGAGATCTCCATTTATTATGCACCCTTCTAGGTTTTCCCTGCACTCCACCAAAGCTAATGCACCATAAAAGACCCTTTTTGTTTATCTTGGATACCTTTTTATAGATTGGAAAACCTAGGCCACTAGTTATGTGTAGAAAAACAACCTAGGATACCCATTTTCCTACTGGCTAGTGGCCTAGGCTACCACTCTTGTAGAATGTGTCCATTTACATTTTGGTCATTCCTAAATGGCTAAAACAACCATTTTTTTTTTTTTGTGATTTTTACCCTTGGGATGCCCTAGATGATTTGATAACACTCCTGAAACTTAGATTTATCTTCATACCTCACATTCTCTCCTAGATTAGATATATCTCTACATTATAGCTTGGTCTTCATCCAATTAGGATCAAACTTAGACTCATGGTTGGTAGATTACTTGTATTGTCATAGAGAATGATCTAAGGGAATCTTTATTTCAAAGTGATAACATTTAGTTATTATAGTGTATTTTATTTTCTAATATTATAAATTACATGTTAGGGTTAGCTTCATTTAAACAAGCATTAACGTAGATTTAGAAGGTTTTTGCATTCTATATCTTTAGAAATGTCTTTAAATTTGAAATCATCTTTCATTCCTTATATTTGAAATATTTTAAATCATTTTACTTACTTGGTATTACTTAATTATTTGAATAGCATATATTTCTTACATAAAGCACATTATCTTCTCCCTTTAGCTGCTTGTAATACTATGGTTAGATTAGTTAGAGATACTGGCATCCTTTGTGTGGTTGATCATATTATCCTTAACCTAGTTTATAATTACATGTTTTTCCTAGTACAAGTAGACAACTAGATATATACCTCCAACCTCTATGATTTAATGCATTTTTCAACCTCTTAGGTTCTTGTTTTTACCCACTCTACAAAACCTTAATAGCTCATTTGGATTCTTGGAGCTATAATATGGTATGCAAGTAATATCTTGAGGCACTAGCTCATCCAATTGTATCCTATAAAAACTCGTATCACCCAAATGACCCATCTATCCCCATATAATCACATACCATATATAGGTAAATATATCTCCATTAGCTCTCTATCATAGCTTCCCAACTAGTCTCTCCACTATAATATGCTACTATACCCACACTTGTAGTAGTGTGGATGGGCCAATAATTATTACTCCCTTGTAGACCACAACATGAAAATCCATGAATAGGTGTGCTAACCCACACAATCCCCACATGACATTTATCACCCTCTCTATCATATCCATTATCACATCCAATAATCTTATAGGAAATAACCTCCCACACTTATCTAGTAGTATGCCATCGACAAGAACCAACAACACCATAGTCAATGCATATATATCCTCTTGATAAATGCATGCATCTATATCTATCCCATGATCAATCATAATGATAGTATACTCATAAATTACCATAGACAATGATATCATTTATGAGTCTCTCCCTAATATACCTTCACAACATCCTATAAAGCATCCACCACACATCCCCTAGTGTGACCATCATCTCACCTGTCAGCAATTAAAATATGTTGGTATTTTAATGCCAATGCTTAATTAATGCCATAAAATATGCCCTATTAACATGAATCTTAGGCATCTCTACAACATATGTTAGTCCCACCACCTTCAATACACCCACCTCATAATATGTGAACTTACTATCAATTGTAGTATCCTAGATCACCTCTCTCATGTGCCTAATATCATTTGTATCTCTTTCAAGCATAAAAATGAAAAATCATTAGTATATTTCCACAATAAATTCATATATCAAGACCATAATTCAAGTGCACATGATTATTAGTTAGCAGTTCTATCTAACATTTTCATAGTGATAAATTTGTCAAAATTCATAATGAATTTGTTACACCCTTAACAAATTTGCCATAGTGATGAATTCACTAAAAGTATTAATTAATTCACTAAAGGTTTTTATGAATTATTTTCACCCCCATTTTCACAAAATCATTAAAACTCATAACAAAACAACTAATTTCAACCTTGAAACCCCAATTTAAACCTTGAAACCCCAATTTCAACCTTGAAACCCCAATTTCAACCTTGAAACCCCAATTTCAACCTTGAAAATGGTGAATTTATAAAGCCTAATTTTATATAGAATTTATGATGCATAAATGAAAAAATACTAAATAAAAAACATAACATACTAGAACCCAACTCCTTGTTGGCCTCTAGTACACTCTCACTTGATTTGGTGTCAATTAGTTGGAATACGATCCATCTTTCCTCTCTTACCTCTCACAATCTAGAACACAATACAAACTAGGTGGAAAATACAACAAATAAATTTCAAATTAGCCATAGCCCTATTTATTTTCCCCACCCATTTAACTTTTTTAATTCCATCTAATCCTTTTAAGACATTTCATCAATCTATCACCTCATTTTCAATCCACCTCATACATCCAATCAATCAGATTTACCTATTCATTTATCTTTTACCTCCAAATCAATCTCATAAATTTAATAAAAACTCATTGGAAAATATATTTATCATTTTCAGAACCTACAGATTATAAATGGGATGTATCATTCCCAAATCCACTCCACATAAAAATATTCATGGGAAAAAGTCCAAGTGTGCATTTTATATTGGGAAATATTATTTCTTTAATTAGCTCCCTAACAACTATCTACTCAAGGAAAATCCTTCACATTTGCCTATAAATCATGAAAGAATTTTATCAATAATGGTAATTACTTTATTATAGTATCAAATACATAATTTTATATATACCCTTCATTTATTAATTCATTTCAAGTGCTCATTTACATCCATTCTCCAAACACAACCACTCAAGGGGGAATGATTGATAATCATTTAATGCCACCCAGGGTTTCATATTTTTCACATATTTTCCACCCTAATTTTCTTTATTCTTTGAAAATTCATTGATTCTTCTAGTTGAAAGACCCTTTCAAAGAGAGGCAAATGTAGACACCTAAATTTTATCATATTTAGTGTCATAATTAACATTGCTTAATATCGACATAGTAACTCAACCACATCCTAAATTTAAATTCTATCCTGAGGTACACTAAAATCTTTTACCTTTCTTTTTTAAATAGTTAATCAATTAATATTAATTAGTTAATTATGCTCACATAATTCCACAAAACTAATGAAAAATATAGAATTTACAATTCACCAAACATCTTCCACATTTAGATCAACCAAGCATTGAGTCATCCAACCATTTTCTTAACTTCCTCAACTAATTATTGAGTCATCATTGAACCTTTAAACTAACATGGTGAGTCATCCAACTACCTTGACTCATTCATGAGAAAATTTAAACTACCAACAAACCTCCCCCTATTTATAAAACACATGAGGAATTGGTCTCATTCACATGGATGAGGACTCAAATTTGACTGTACAAAATTAATATAGTCTAATAAATTCAAATATTTCCCAATAGTCCATCTTCTCACTTGAAATCATATAAATTGAAGTGTCATCCTCCATGTCAATGTCAAATTTCAAGATATCAAAGTGTTATCAAAATTAACTTGTGCATATATTTAAGAATCAACAAATCATGAACTTATGTTGTGAAAATTTCACTTTCATTTAATATTGAATTAAGCATCCATATACAAACTTGCAAGAGCAAATTTAAGTCAATCAAAGGAGAAGCCATTCACATTTTTGGTAAGATGGAAGGTAACTTTTTAATGTTGTCTTTTTATTTTATTTTATCTCTATCTAAGGTTTTAGATTAGTCTTAGAATATGAATTTAATTATTTATTTGGTTTCTTTGTATTAAATTCTAATTTCTAACTATCACATTACATTTACAATTAGTAAGACATAACATATAGGCACAAAAAATGTATAATATAAAACCCTATAGGGACATTCCCAAAAGGACATAAACACACATAGGGGTATAGGAACATGAATGAAATACTTGGGATTACAAAAAATAGGCCCATATAGGTATGGGATCATCTTAGAGTAGTGCATTGGTCCTAAAACTCAAAATCAAGTCAAATATAGTTAAAATATAGACTTAGATTTTAAGAACAATCAAGGTGTGATTATTTCTTAACCTATTTTTAAATTCATTTTTTTACATTATATTTAATTTGAGTTACTTTGGATTGTTTCCAAAAATATCCTCTTAGATATCTCTTAATTATGTACTTCAATTGTATATTCTTGAATGTGTTTAATTAAAACTAGTTTATATTTATTTTATGTAAAAATCAGAATTATATTAAATATAAATGCTCTCTATTAAGTAGGTGAAAATGAAGGGATTTTCATATTTTTATACTTAAATGACTTATTCCACTACTATTGGGATAAAACTACCACAATCAAGATAAATATATGGTGTCAGAGTAGTCCGACACTAGTTTTACACCATTGGGACAATTTTAATATGGTTGCATCATTAGATATATACCATCTATTTACATTTAGTTTATAGTTTATTTGGATGTTATTCTCAATACTTTAATACTCGATCAAAATACAATTGAATAAAAAATCAAGTATGCATATAAAACAACATTATCAATTATTTATATTTTAAGGTACTTTCAATTATTTATTTTATGTACATTACATGTCTTTATTAACTATTTTTACGACATAAATATCAGATCTAATCCTATGCCCAATTTATGTTTTAGTGTAGTGTAAATAAGACCTAAAACCACTTTACCATAAAATAAATGGGTAGTTCATTGTCATAATAATAATGGTATATGGGGTTTATATGTTTTTGCATACCAAACCTAAAAAAAAATGTGATGTTAATTTTTTGATTGACTGATGATTTTGGAGAAGTAGAAGTAATTACATGAAGCATTGAAGAAGAATATTTGAATTGGGTTAATAAGACATATTTAAATGCATTTGAATGGGATTTTTTGTGATTATGAAGACTATGAGGGGTAAATGGTAAGGCCAAGAAAATAAACATACACATCCCACATCCAATCAACCATTATGTTAGTCACATAGACACTTTTTTCATCCCATTGACATAAGGATCATGATGTATTAGGTTTATATGGTGTCATGGACCAACCAATGTGATATTTGTTTTTTTATTGAAATGGGATTTTAGAATCATAGAAGTAATTCCAAGATGCACTGAAGAGGTGAATTTAACTTGGGTTAGTAAGGCATATTTATAGAAGCATTTGAATGAAATTGTTTATAATTATGAACCCATAAAGGAGGATGTGAAAAACCACAAACATAATCATCTTAAATCCAATGAACCATTTTTTTAGTAGGAGGGCCACATCCATTGAAACATAAATTGTGGTATAATATGTTTATATATTATTGTAGACCAAACCTACCACTCAATGATGTAGGATTAATTTTTTGATTAAGTGTTTATTTTTAAAGTCATATAATACATTCCATGATATTATTTAACCATAATTTGGATATGGATCCTCTTGGGTAGATAGGGTTAATAATATATAAATGATAGAGAATAAGGGTGAATACCAGATCTATAGGAGGCCAATTAAATGCTAAAATTAGATGTACCACATACTGGATTTATTAAATTGAGATAAGATATAAATGAAAAGTACAAATATGCTAGATATATAAATGAAATGAAATAAGGGACTTATTTATCTCTAATGCTAATGTAGATATGGATTTAGAATAGGCTAAAGGCAAGTAGGAAAATAGTGCTAGAATAGTTGATAGATTCTAGATCCGGTGCCTCTAGCACTTTGGACAATAACATCAAACTAGGATGGTTGCACCAATGTTACTATTTGGTTTTGATGCTAGTTTATTATACATAATTTAAACTAAAATAGGATATAACCACCTATATGATTTTGGGTTTAGCTTCACCTTTGCTCTGGTATATTTAGATCTAGGTCATGGATCGTCACTCCTTGTGAAATGCCAAAACATAGATTTCTATTTTTAATGTGACCTTAGGGAAAATGGCTTAGTGTGAATAGGGTGTTGAGATGACCCAAAATAACCCCAATATCAAAGGGAACTACCTACATAACTAATATTCTAGAAGACACGCCCAAACTCATATAATTCTCCCCTACATGTTGGCTTCTGTGTAAATCATGCAATGTGTGTAAAGCAAGTAAAATAGTGACCTAAATTTCAACCTATAAAATAACATTTTCTGACTACTCTTTTAATACTTCAGACCTGTATCTAGACTATTCCTTTGATTTATATCATAATAAGTTAAAATATGACAGATTTTGATAATTTGAGTGTTTATTGAATGTTCTTTTGGTCTAATTGCTAGGTAAAGAATGAATGAAGGTTGATATTATATTTATACCAATCCTATAAATAGATAACTCACATTAAAACACTTGTGATAACCATTATAATATGCTTAATTTGAAAATTAGATGAATTTAGGGAACTAGACACTTGCATTAGGGTCAGATAGTAATATCGACATTATTATATATCTTAAATGTTTGTGTTTAGGGAGTAAGAGATCAAGTATAGGTTCAAAACTTGTAGAGGTGTAAGATAAGTACATTTTAAGCATCATGGATAAGATAGTACATTTATGTCACAACTATAATACTATTTGAACTAAGATATGGGTAAAGGGGCACAAGATAGAGAAGATGCAAGGATTGTAGAAGTAAGGCATGATTAGAACTAAGAGAAAAAACCAAGGCCTAAGTTTTCTAAGTGTACAAGACTAAGCTACTACATAATCACAAATTATAATCTACATTTTCCTCCCCTTTAATCTAGTAATGAAATTACTACTTTAAAGGAAATTAATAAGTGCATGAGCATGTATGCACACATTATCTTTGCTTGAGTTGAATTTGAGTGCTTTACTAGTGACTGAATTGAAACCAAGAACATGTTACAATGGAAAATTAGTGCACATAATCTGGGTTAAAAGTACTTGAAATTTATTGAAATTGAAAGAGCATGATGGACCCTACTGGGCTAACTAGTAAATATACCATTTTTTTAAATTTTTGTTTTGTAACATTACTATTGAGATTAATTACAAATAACTATTTATAACTTAAAATCTAAATGAATATAAGGAAACATATGTTATAATCACATTAGCCCATCGACTAATCTAACTCATTTATTTCTCAAGAACTAAACTAGTTTATATGTTGAAACTATTCATCAGATACATTAAAATAAATAAAAAACTACAGTTACTAATATATTCCATAAATCAATCATAATGCCATTTATAGCCACCTTTTTTTCATTTCTATTACAATACATAAATACATAACAACCAACAGATATTATATTTTTTTTAATTTTTATTTTGTAACATTACTATTGAGATTAATTATAGCTAACTATTTATAACTTAAAATATAAATGAATCTAAAGCAACATATGTTACAATCACATTAGCCCACTGACTAATCCAACTCATTTATTTCTCAAGAACTAAACTAGTCTATATGCTGAAAACTATTCATGAAATATTTTAAAATGAATCAAATACTACATTTAATAATATAGTTCATAAATCAATCACAATTACATTTATAGCCTTTTTTTTTTCATTTTTAGCATAATACACAAATACATTGCCACTGCTATGCTGAATATCCAACCATAATAAGGTACAATGATGTAAAATTTTAAATATACACATCAAGAAGTACAAAATTATAATATGAGCTACATAAAATAGTTCCATAAAACATCACATAGATTGAGTTAATTTCATCTAGTTGAATCAGATAATAGAGGGAGAGAATAATTTGAGTTCTTTACCTCTAATGACATACCAATGGTCTTCCATACACCTCCCTTTTGGGAGTGGCCCTACCCTTCATGGAGGGAAAGGTAAAAATAATGTGGATATCAAGAAATAACTAGAACCCATGTGTGTACTAACACTCTTACATGCATTAATCAAATAGACCATGGAATCCATTCCTCTATCTAAATGATATTAGAAAACACATGTAAACTAGAAGTATAGTGAAATGACAATGTCTTAGGTATAACATTACTTTGGCCAAAGTTTTCATTATAAAATTTCAAATTTAACAATCTAAGTCATTTTGCCTCATATAAAACTCTCTAATACTAATTCATGACATAATGATATTATGGGGTATGTATATGAGTTACCTAATGACATACTCATATATGTACCTTTTTATCCAAACATAGTTTGCAAATAAAGATTCCAAACTATAACAATAAAGTATTATGCAACAATGAAAATTTTAAGAAATCATATATCAAGAATCCAACTAATTCCTTGGTAGACATGTTTAGCAATCTATATTAAGAATCAAGTTTTATATGTTTTTTGTTAGGGTGATTAATTCACCATTATATATAAATAAGTAATATTTAATTAGTCATAATTGTTTTTAATATGGTTATTTATCATAGATAAGTAGTTGGGTTATTTAGGTGGGTAAATCACATAAATTTATAATTGTGGAATGTTATAACTCCTGATTAATGTTTGGGATATTTTCCATTTTACCTTGGTTTTATCTCTCCTATTTCATAGGAGATATTACAAGCTCATATTCTTGTATAAATATGAAGCTTGACTATGTATTTCTAAGTTGGAATAAATATATTATTATTCCTCCATATCTAATATCTGAGCTTTGATGAAATCTCTAAACTTGTGCATGAGGATAAGCCTGAGCTCTCCCAATGTATATAAAAAACTTCATTGTGTGAGGAGAAGCTTTTGAAATCCCACACCAAATCTAGAAGTCACCAGAAGATACAAATAAAAACAAGAGAAGTGGTTGACAAAAATCATTTTGATTAGCACTGGGCATGGTGAGCTTGGTATCCACCTACAAAAAAAATACAATATTGAAAAAAATAAGAGTCATTTTCAAGTATAAGTGTTAAGATATAAAAAAGCATTAGAGTACATGGATACTAACCTAGGGTGTGTGAGAGTAGCATCCATTCTGATCTATTTGAAGATTGGTGTTGTTGGTAGTTATGGGAATTGAAATGGAAGTCATGATCTATAAAATCATTGTAAATTATAGTTTGGCATCATCCTCAAATGCAAAATGCCAAATATAAATTCAAAATAATGCTAAGTTAAAAAGAGGCCAAGGCATTGGAGAAGTCATTAAATAAGAGTCTTAAACATTAACACTGTAGTGAAAAGGCTGCATTAGAGTGGAACTTTAAATGAAAGAGAATGGAAACAAAGCTTGTGTTGAAAAAATAGATTGGTGTTTATATTTTTTTGAGCTTATGAATTAAAACTGCAACATATAAGTTTGTAGATTCATGCCAAAGCACCCAACCAACCATTAAATCCTTCAAACCATCACTTTATTATTTTATTTGCTGAAATTATTTTTAAAACCACCTATCTACACTCAAAACCACCATTTAAAACATTCCTTTGATGCACATTTCAAACCAAACCACTTATTTGAGAAACCTGTGGTATTGGCAAATGAATAGTTTTGCTTTTAAAATAGCCAATAATAGCCTTTAAATATCTATTTATCTTTTTCTATTCTTGAAATGATGCATAGGAAATTTGGAGGGAAGGTTTTTTGGTAAAGGATAGGTGGGAGGTTAAAATCCCCCAAAAGAGGTTTTTGGTGAAAATTTTAGCAAGCCCTCCAAATATAGCCAACTACTAGATTTAAATATAGCTAAATAAATTAACAAAAAAAGTACTATAAAAAATAAAAAAGATAAAATTTAAAATAAAAAAGAGATATTTTGCCAAAAAGAGCCCAAAGAGACCAAAAATGAAAAAAAAAGAAAAGTGCATTTTTTATTTCTACAAGCATTGTAAAATTCAATTTTATATTGTATTGTAAGAAATTGTAATTATATTACACAAAATCACAAGTTTTTAAACTTGATGTAATGTTTGGTCAAAGTTATGCCTTTGATTCACATTTACAAGTAATGCCATTATGCTTGAGTTACTGCATACAAAACCTAACATATTTTTAATAATGACATCTAGGAATCGACCCTTTAAATCATCAGGGAGAAATAAGGCACATATACTCATAACCTTCCCCTCATTTACCCATTTATTCTAATCAAAAGACATAAATCCTAAGAGGTGTAATTTCCAGGTATAGAGCGAGGTTAGGCATGCATATGTGGAAATCCATCCAAGTAGGTTTTAGTGATTAGATGAACCCTTTTCAATACCATCAGGTACCAAGTATCATATTATTTCTTGTATGTTTATGCCTCTTTCTCGTATCACCATATATATAGAAAGGGTGAGTTTATTCTCTATACTGATGGGTATAAAGGAAGGGTACATATAAATAAAAGTTTGGTATATCAGTCTAATATTATATAGAATGGGAGACCTTTATACCTAGAGTGATAAGGAACCAATCCATCACCCACAGTCTTGATAATGGTTTCATAAGATCCAAAATTCTTTTTACGTAATTCAATGTTACTTAAAGGTGACAACTACTTTGCTTCAAAGACAAATTTTACAACTTAATTGGAGTTTGAATAAATTTGGTCTATAGTATATGGGTCATATACTCGACATGCAACATACATTCATTAGAAATGTAATTTTGACAAATCCAACTAAAAGGCTAAGTTGATAATCATGTTTAGAATATTAAATGAAGTTTAACCACACATTTATGAAGCTAAAATAGCTAAGAAAGCTTAGGACAAGCTCCAAACTATATATGAGGCCAAAAATGAAAGTATTATTCTACATATACAAAGTCAACTTTGCTCTCTCAAATTGAATTAGGAAAAATAGTAGAGGCCTTTTTAAGATGTGTTACAATGCTGAGGGCATCATTTCAATCCTTAGGTGAGACAATTTTAGATGACTCTCTTATACCTATTATATTGAGAGTAATGCCACCCTAATATAGGATTTTTGTGACCACCTTGACTATTATAGAACAAAAACCAAGTTTTGAAAAAATGGTGAATACATTGTAATAGGAAGAGTCTTTTAATACTCATGACAACCAAGAAGAACATGTACTAGCTTCTAATTAATAAAAAGGCAAGAAATGAATCAAATCTTCATCAAAACATAATCCAAGGTAAAATTCATGAGGAAAGTCACAAAAAAAATGTCTCATTTGTGGCCATTAGGGACATGAACTAAAATATTTTTGGTACAATACCTTTAAAAAATTATCTTCTTGTGGTCAGGAGTTCACTAACCAACAATCATCCCTTGGCTCATTCAGTAAGTCACAAGGATAGAAAAAGGGGACTTGGAAGAAGAAATAAAATCAACAAAAAATATTATTGAAAAAGACAAACATGATGAGGGATATGACTACCTGTACTCTGTAGATATCCATGATGAATCCACAACACAAAGTGATAAATGGTATGTTGACTTAGGTGCAACTTGACACATGATAGGTAGAAAAGATTGGATTTTCACATTGAAATACAACTAATAAAAATCATGTTTATTTTGGTGATGATACCTCATATACTATGTAAGTAATGGAAACATTTCCTTACCCCTAGTCATGCAAACATTTAGAATCATAGATGTTATTCTATGTACCTAGATAACCAAAAATGTGTTATTAGTGAGTCAACTCTTAAATCACAATTTGAAGATTAACTTTGACTGTAAAGGTGGAAATAAATTATGCTTGATCATAGACAAATATAGAAACTAAAAAATTATTACATGAGCATCCATTGTGAACCATACATTTCAACTTGATTTCATTCAAAAAAATAATCAAACACTCATAGTAAAGGACACAGACTCGACACAATTATGGCACAAAACATTTGGCTACATTAGTTTTTGATATCTCAACACACTCCACTGCTATAAAATGGTAAGAGGCTTACCACCTCTTTAAAAGGGTACATATAAATGTCAAAATTGCTTAGAAGGAAAAAAACATCGAGTTCTATTTTAGAAAAATACATATAGATCCAATGGTATACTTGATCTACTTCACATTGATCTATGTAGACCAATGACACCTAGCCATGTTGGATTCAAGTATTTTATGCTCTTTATTAATGATTATTCTATAGAAATGTGGGTCTACTATTTGAAAACAAAGGATCAAACCTTTGAAACTTTCAAGAATTTTACAAGTAGCTATTGAAATAGAATTTGGTCAAAAAATCAAGACCCTTCACTTAGATTGTGGGGGAGGGGGAATTCACTGGTAATGAGTTTAAACTTTTTTTCAAGAAAATGACATTCATCGTCAAATGGTACCGTTGCATACACCACAACAAAATTAAATTTTTAATGGAATAATTATACTATTTTATAAATGGTGTGATGTATGATACATGATTAAGTCTTGACAAAGGCATTTTGGGCATAAGATACCGAAACTATCATATATCTACTCAATAGAGTACCCATAATAGCTCTTGATGGAGTAACTCCACATGAATCCTAGTCAGGGAAAAATCCATCTATGGCACATCTTCAAGTTTTTGTATGTCAAGCATGTATGCACATTCCAAAAGTGGAATGAACCAAACTTAATATGAAAGCCAAAATATACGTGTTCTTACGATCCAAAAACTAGACAAATATAGACAAGGATGTTGAATTATTTGAAAAAAAATAAGTAGAAAATCCTTCTATAAGTCCACCTAATAAACAAATCAGTCCCATAAAAAACATATATAATGTTAATCTCCTAAATGAATATAGTAATGATGATGCGAAGAATGTTGCTTCTCCACCACCCACAAAAACTACTCAACATATACCTAAATGGTATACAAATACACTCAAAGATGTAAAATTGGATGATGTTCCCAACACATCTACCACTAGACCAGAGAATCATAGTATGGCTTGTGGTGAGGTCAATTTGGCCTTAATAAGTAAAGTTGTTGAATTTGTCAAGCCATCAATAGTTTAAGAAGCCCTACAATTGAAACCTTAGAAAGATGCCATGGATGCAAAATATAATTCAATGATGAATAAAAAACATGGCAGCTTGTAGATCTTCTACCAATGAAGAAGCTAATCATATGCAAATGGGTATTTAAGATAAATTAAAAATCAGATGACAGTCTCAACAATCACAAGGCAAGACTAGTTATTAAGGGGTATACTTAGAAAGAAGGCATTGATTATGAGGAGACATTTGCTCCCACAACAAAGATAAAAACTATCAAGATGATCTTTTGTCTAGTCACATAGTTTGTCTATAAATTCCATCAAATGGATGTGAAAAGTGTCTTATTTAATGGGGAGTTATAGGAAGAAGTCTAGATGACTCAATCAGAGGGTTTTGTCAAATATAGAAAACAAGATAAAGTTTGTATACTTGTCAAATCATTAAATGGTCTCAAACAGGCTTCCAAAGCATGATATATCAAGATTGATGAACATATCTTGAAACATGGATTTAATAGGAGTCCATATAATATGAATCTCTACTTCAAACAATAAGGTGGGGGAGATAGTAATTATATTTGTATATGACAATGATATAGTCATCACTGATAGTTCAATGAAGATGATTGAATCAATAAAGAAAAATCTAAATCCATTCAACATGAAAGTTATTGGGATTCTCCATTATTTTCTTGGATTAGAATTTTTACAAAGAGAAAATCACATTTTATATCTTAGCTCAAATATGTTAGGACAATGCTCGAGAAATTTCAAATGATGGATAGTAAACCAATTACCACACCTATGGAGAAAAATTTCATCTATTTTGAGTAGATCCATCACCATAGGTAAATACAACTCTATATTGGTAGTTGATGGGGAGTCTCATTTACCTGACCTACACTAGGCCAAATATAATCTATGCTATTAGCTATCGCTCAAGGTTCATGCAAGAGCCTAAGATCAATCACTAGAAAGCAATAAAGCGAGTATTGAGGTACATTATAAGAACTATGGATTTTGGCCTAGAATATAAGAAGAATGATAAATTCTTGATAGGATATTGTTGAGCATTTTTACCACAAGACAAAATAGGTCAACCCCCTATACTCATAATCTTGTGTAGGGAATTTTTATAATGTCATAGGGTATGTTGTATTTTAATTGATGTCATTTCATATGCCACTCTAGCTTTGGTCATAGTCTAGCTTAGTCCTTGTGTCATTTTTTGTCTTAGGGGTCATTTTAGAATCATATATGCAAGTGGCAAGTTTTAATGGTTTCCAAGTAGTTAGGATCATGGAAATAGTTTACATAGGACTCAAAAAGTTCATTCAAGCTTTCAAAAATAAAGAAACAACTTAAAGCACAAGCTTAAGTGAATCAAGCCATCACTAGGATGTCATCTATAAATTAATGGACCAACTCACTTATGCATTTGATAGGTGTATTCATAAATCCTCATGAGCCAAAAGGCTGTAGTGCCAAGGATTTCTTCATGTTAGGGACTTGCTCTACAAAATGCATGTCCATGCAAGCTTTCTAGCTTAAGTTATGAGTGTTTAAATATGGACCTACAACATAAGACATTCATGTGAGTTTCAAGTTTAAGATTTGTTAGGTAATAATTTGGGTTCAAAATTTCCTTAAAAGGTTTAAAGTTGATAAAGATCTGATGATCCACGTGAGATCACATACTGACATAGAATATCTAATAGTTCATGTTGGGGTTAAATAAGTCAAAATGTCCCTAGGTTAAAATCCCTTAAAAGGATAAAATTTGGACAAGATCTAATGGTGTGGGTTGACCAAATAGATATCTGATGGGGCATGTTCACTGATAATTAGGCAATTCCAATCTAGATCAATGATCAATGTTTAATCATACCGATGATCCAATGATGCAAGATCGACTAACAAGAAGTGGCCCTAGGTAAATGTTATCACTCCAAGTTACACCCTAGATTAAAGGAAGAGTGTTTAGGACCTACTTCCAAACCTAGACTAACATGGGAAAAGCCTAAGGCTATGGGTTGCCTATATCTAGACTAGACCTCTAGGATTCTTAATGAGGCTAGTTCCTCTGATGCATAATTTTGGACCTTTGCTTCTAAAACCTAAAATTGGTTTGGGTGAAAAGGGAGGAGTTACAAAAGTAAACCTATTCTAAGATGGAATGATACACCAAGAATTTTAATAGACTCGCTCTTAAACTTAAACTCTTTAATACACTAATGAAATATGAAAATAATGCAATGCTCACTATGCTTTCTCTGTAATAGTATTTCATATATAGGTATATTTGATGCATTAAAATTAGGGACTAGTGAAAATAAGGTCCGGTTAAAGCAACTTAATTTTAGCTATCCACTATAGCCTTGAGAGATCAATGCTAAGACACACTATACGACCTACAAAGAATATTTCTAGTACCTAGGTTGAGTTTGGACATATAAAAGGAATATAACATTCATAATTTCATATTAAACAAACAAAAAACACTAAATATATATTATAAAAATGATTACAAGATACTCTATTCACTACTCCAATAGGTCTCAAATATAATTATGGTAGAGTCTAGTCATACCATCCTAAGGGATGCAAAATAATAGCTCAAATGGTATATTTATAGTAGAAGGGAAGCAAGAGAGAGGGATTTTTTGTGTTAAAAAAGTAATTAAACAAGTTTAAATACATTTGAAAAGTTTTTACAATTGCCTCTACAAATATGCTTATTCAAGCCATTTGATTGATCTAGGTCACCCTAGTCTATTACATCATTACAATATCTTCTTTGTTATGCTCCATGTAGACTAAAACAATGGGACTAAGTCACTTTCACCTTGTCTTGGAATGAAACTGCTCATGATTGGAATGTTAATGCATGCCAAAGTAGGAGAAAGGTCATTTTCAGGAATTTGGCTTTGGCAATGGCCGCTAAAGTCTACATGTCTATATTGAAGGTCTTTAATGGCACCATCTAATCCTAAAATATTTGCTCCTAGACCTAAATAAAATATATTTGGGCTTAGATCCATCATTCTTACTTGCCTTAGATGAGAATCAACTCTTTGACCTTTATCCAAGTCATTTAGCCCCTTTTTATTCTAATTAGTCACTAAAAACTACCTTGGATCCTTAATTCAAACTATTAGATCTGCATGAGAAAATTGAGTGTGATCTATCAATCCTTTATTTGCACTCATGTACTTATGCTACTTGTCCATCATGATTTTTATCTTGAGCTTTTTTGACTCTTTGACCTAATCATATGTTGTTGATTTGAGCACCTAAGATTTGGACACTTGTCAAGTTTGTGCTCAGTCAAGGACCCCTTTGACAATTTTGAATGTAAATGGCTATTTCTAAGGGATTGAAATTGATGGCCCCATGATCATCAAATTACATCCACGAGAATGTCAATGATGTTTTTGAAACTATCTTGGTCACAAATCTTGTGGGCTATTTCTTTAGAGGTATTTCTTTTGAGTTTTTCTCTAGCTACCTTATTTGAAAAAATATCACTTTTTGTACCCTTTCTTGATTAATTCTTTTGGGTTCTCTGTATTTGATAGTTTCTCCAAAATAAATGCATGTGGGTTTATTGCTTTGGGATAAAATCTTCGAAAGAAAAGTGCCTTTATGAAAATTATCTCAAACAATTTTCTCTAAGGAATTATGTTCTTAGAATGGTCCTTTGGCCTCTTTTTGAATTGGCCCTATTTCCCTTGGAAGTGCCTTTCATAACTCTATTTTGGACCCTTTTCAAAAGAAAATTACCCTTCAAAAAACTTGTAATGGACACTTTCCTAAGAAAATTACACTTTAAGGAAAGTTCTTGGGACACTTGTTGGAAAAACATATCCTTCATAATTTTTTCAAAGGTCCACCTTATCAAAGAAGATATCCTTCAAAATTTTTACAAAGGATAATTTCCTTGAGAAAGGACCCTTCAAAAAAATTGTTTGGGTTAATTTGCTTACAAAAAGATTTTTCAGGAAAATTGCATTGAACCTTTTGGTGAAGAAAATCACCCTTAAAAAAAAGTGTAATGGACCACTTTCCTATATAATTTACCTTCAATAAAATTGTGTGGATAATTTTCCTAAAATAAATCTAACACTTTAAAATCTAATTGATCCATTCATCAACTAGGACCCTACTTATCTATTTGAACTAGACAAAAATTTGGTATGTGGGCCAAAATGGCCGATAGTAAATCAAAGGATCATGTTGCTTCATACATTTTGATCCTACAACATGTGTTCACATCAACACATCAAAGGATCTTTATGGAAGGAGATTGAGGGATCATGTTACATCATACAACATGATCATATAGTGAATAAGAGGTCAAAAAGTAAAGATTTTAGAGTGGGGATCTATGAGGCCAATGGGAATAAAGATAGGTTGGAGTATTTTGATTGACCCGAGAAATTTTTGATGGATAAATTCAAACCAAAGGATTAATTCTCAGACAAGGTAAATAAATAAGGTTTTTTAGGGGTCATCCCATCACCATTAGAGCTTGGTTGAACACCATTAAAGGGACACATTGATGTAGTTAGGTTAAAGGACGTAAAAGGACCACCATTAAAGCTTAAAATGGGCCTCTAGCTCAAGGTTTTGTATTATGAAAGGTTCATTCTATGACTATATTCACCATTTTTAAAATAAATATCCATGCATATGTTAAACTCTTAGTTCCTATAAAGACCAAATGGTCCTATTCTGGACCTAATATAATCAAGGAAGGGGGATATAAAGTCTATATCTCTGCATAGGCATAATGACTATAGGAAAACCAATAGTCTAAGATTGGTTTTTGCATCTATAGTGGACCTATGAACATGGGTACAAGTTCAATCATGATCTAGTTTGAACAAGATCTATCATTTCAAAGTTTACCACAAAGGCATACATGTAGACCCCAATGGTTTCATTTCTAGGACTAACTACATGAAAAGGACATTTCTCTCCACTTTTGCATGCCAAGATGAACCAATGAAGAGAATTTAGCACCAGGATAAAGCTATAATAGATTGATTCAATGTATGTAATTATATTGATGCTAGGACCCATCTTATAACAACTTGATCCCACTATTTCAACCAATAGGGAGCATCGATGAGGGAATAATTTAACTATACAACCAATTGAGGTAACTTAGATCAATCAAGAAGCTTGAATGAGAATAATTTTTAGAAGTAGTTATAACTATAGTTCAAATGTTTTAAATCATTGATTCCCCTTTTCAATTCTAAAATTCCCTCTCTATTTCAACTCTTTCTTTTATAAATATAAAATTTGAGCTATTCTTAAGCATCCCTTAGGCTGGTATGGCTAGACTCTACCAAAAATTATATTCTACACCTCTTGGATTAATGAATAGATAATTTTTTAGTTTTTTATTAATCTATGCTTAGTGTTTTGTATTTTTTTGAGATACAAAAGTAGTTATCATCCTCCCTTTACAGGTCTAAGTTTAACCTAAGTGATAATAAACTTTTCTTGTAGGTCATCTAGTATGTCTTAAGGTTGATGTCTCAAGTATAGAGTGGTTAGTTAACTATAATTTATTCAAATCAAACTTTACCCTCATTGACCTCCAACTTAAGTCCATCAAATTGACCTTTAGGTGAAGCATTATTTCTTGGAAACTATTTTAGATAGTGCATTAGTTCTATTCATAATCTATTAGTGTGTTAATGAGTTTAATATTGAGAATGGATCTTCAAAAATTTGATGCATCACCTTTTTTAGAGTAGGTTCAATTCATGAAATATATAACTATTTTCTCCATAAGTAATTGGTTGGCATAGATAAGATCATTTATAAATGCATTCAAGGAGCTAGCCCTTAAATCTAGAGGCTCATTTCTAGTATAGGTACACCCACATACCTGAAAATGTTCCCATGTTTCCCAAATCTGGAATAAGCTTGAACAACTTCTTTTAGGGTGTAAGATTTAGTGACAATAATTTTGGCACACTTAGTGGGACCCATTATCTTCAAGAAAACCTATCAAGGTGAATGATAGTCTTAAAAACATCAACTGCAAGTTGGTGTGCTACTCAGCATTTGGTGACTCCTTCATGGTAAGTCTAGTTCAAAGCCTTTATTTTGTTTTAAACTTGCATTCATAATTCATGGTTTTCACTAGGTCTTGAAATTACTCTTGAAGTTCAGTATCCACATCTTAATCTTCCCTTTGAAGAATAAGTAGATTTTGTTAGAGAGGAAGAGATTGAAGAGATTAAATAAATTGAATATCTTCAAGAAGAAGGCATTGCTAAACCTCATGCTTTCCCTACCTTCAATAATAAAAATATAATTCAACTTACATGATGTCATTCCTCTTAATGCCATGAAAGGTGTGCCGACATTCAATGCTGAGAGTCATGTCACACCTAGTGAGAATATTATATATGCTTCTAAATTTTACATTTTCCATAGTATTATTCAAGAGAAAATTGCCATTAGACTCCTTTCCATGTCCCTTAAAGGCAAGTATATTGACTAGTATATGGCTTTGGAAGGTGGATGCATCACAACAGGGGATGAGTTAAGAGTGTTTTTGACTTCCATATTTAGAAATGAAAGTGACCATGCCTCTCTCATACATCAGCTCAACATGATAAAAAAGGAATCCAAATAAATAATGCATGAATTCAATGAAAAGTTTTAGAAGATTCGGCATAGATTGCCTCCTCCCATGAGACCAAGTACTATATTTGTGTTCCCTACTTACTTGAAGGCTATTGGGACTGAAATTATTGTCATTATTCAATATATGGGAGGTTCCTCTCTTCCCAAATCATATTATCTTTCTATCAAAGCTAAAAATAGTCTCATCCAAGATGGAATATTTCTTCCCAAGGTGTCTATACCTCCTTTATATTATACTTCTACCAGCACTCTAGAAGTGGCTTAAATTCCTAATGCCAATACCAAGTCCAAGGCTATTCTTAATAAGGTATAAAATGTCATGGATCCATATGTAGAAAATCAAATGCTAAATGTTTAACTTAAGTGAGTCAATATGTAAATAGCTACTCATCAAAATCCATACCCTTACCAACAATAATTTGGCCAACAATATGAAAGAGGAAGAGGCCAATGGTAGCCTAACCCCAAAAGGCATGCCAATGTATGTAGTCCTAACTCTATCACTAATGCAAGGGAGATGGTACCAGTTCATAGAAATTTAGTGTAGGGAGAAGATTGGTAGCAAGACAAATTCATGGATGCCAATGAGAATGGAGACCAAGCTCTAGTGGATAAAGGAGGAGATAATCCCCTCTTATCAAATGAGGATGAGTTGATGATGCAAGTTAATGAGGATTGGCAACCTCAAGGAGAGTTTTTCACCAAATTTATAGTTGAAGACACTTTTATGATAAATCAAGAAGCCTCTATTACAAAAAATACAAAGGCCAAGGGGAAGGCTCTAGGAGGTGGTAGTATCATGCCCACATGCTCATCCAATCCTCCTATAAGGTAAAAAGACATAGCTACAAGTGTGACAGTTCTGAAAACTTCTACATCTCTATCAAGCCAAAATATGGTAAGGTTTGCCCCTATTCCTCAAGTTCCAAATAATTCACTGCCTAAGAGTGCTTAAGAGAAAGTATGTATGGATTATTTAAACATTGTATATTCTTTGAATAAAACTAAAACATCCATTTCTCTTTGGGATGTTCTTCACATGCCTGGTAAAAAATAGCTCCTACAAAAGTAGTTATCTCCTATCTCTATGAGTGTCTCACCCTCAAATCAAAGTCATGGAGATATTGATATAAAAATATTCATAGTACCATTTTTCAACCATTCACTAGGGCTAATAAAACTCTACCATTTTACCTCACTCTCATTGTGGTGATAAGTTGGTACACAATTGCATAGTCAATAGTGGAGCTTCTACTTTTGTCATGGCCAAAGTTATAGCTGACAAGCTAGGCTTGAAATATGATCCATATAGAAAAGGGGTGCTTTAATTATATGTTACACCTACCAAGATATTAGGAATGATAAAAGGCTTGAGGTTTTTCTTGCATGATTGTCCTAATTTTCCTATGTTTCAAGACATAGTTATGGTTGATCTCCCAACCCACTTTGTAATTTTCCTTTCAAGGGAATTCATAGCCAAGATACGTAGTTATATCTTAGATGACTAGTATTTATTAGCCTTTATAATATTTTATAAGGCTAAGGTGATTATTAAGACATAAACCTTTGCAAGGTTTCATAATGAGCCTTACATTGAGACAAGTTCCAATCTGAATTATGGCCCATGAAGAAAAGGACTCTATTGTAGATGATGACACTTCTTTCAAGCTTGAGGGTATTTTGGATTTTTTTCTTAATGAATATGTAAATGATACTTATGATCATGATCCATGTGATTTTTTGGAGGAAATTTATTTAGGAGTGTATTGTATACATGAAAACGGAGTACCAACACCTCTACTTGCCAAGGAAGAGGGTAAATATGATGATATGTGGAAGATGTTTTTTGATAGTTTAAGAACTAAAGTTGGTGTAAGAGCTAGTGTTATGCTAGTAACCCCATACAAACACTAGTATTATTATTCATATATATTTCATTTTATTTTTACTTATAATGTGACTGAGTATGAAAGTTTAATTCATGGCCTTCAATGGGCAAGGAGAAAAGGTATCAAAAATTTACAAGCATATGGAGACAGTGAATTGGTTGTGCATCAGGTGAATAATGTGGTTGCTACCAAGAAACATTTTCTTAAGTCATACAAGCATAAGGTATGGTATTTTATTGAAGAATTCAATGTATTCAATATTAAATCAATCCCAAGGGAGCAGAATAGTCATGTTTATAGACTAGCTACCATAGGAGATCAGTTTGATTCTCCAACTACCATAAAACATGAGGGAAACTAGTCTCATATTAAGATAATTTTCAGACCTTATGTACATGATAATTAAGTGTCTTGGAAAGTGTTTGACAATGATAAAAACATTGCATGATTATTTTAAAATAAGGTTGAGTTTTCTTCAAGGAATTAAAGGAGGCTCCAAGACTAATTGGGTGATCAGATTTTGAAACTAAGAACCAATAAGATACCTAAGGGTTCGGTGACCTTATAAATTATCTTCAATTATAATGATCAAAATTAGAAGGATAAATTGATTATGTCTACAAAATAAGAGAATTATGAAAGAGTCTTGATGTTCAAGGACAAACTCCTCAAACTAGCCAAGGTATGTTATACATTAGAGAAGCAAACATTCATTGATCTATGTAGAGAGTTTCATGATATATTTTCTTGGGAATATAAGGACCTCAAAGTATTTGATCCTAGCCTATCACACCATACCATTGAGTTGGAACTTGGAGTTAAATTGGTTAGATAGAAGCAAATACCCATCAATCCCAAGGTTGAGCAACTCATGAGGTTAGAGCTTACTAAAATCCTTGAATATGAGATAATATTTCTCATCAAGCATTCAACATGGGTAGCTAACCTTGTGCTTGTTATAAATAATAATGGTGAGGTAAGACTTTGTGTAGAATTTAGGTACCTTGTCACTCGAGGATCACTATCCTTTACCCTCAACAGAACAGATTTTCAAAATGGTTTAATGTATGTTTTTCTCTTCTAAATGGATATTCAGGATATAATCAGACTTTAATAAATGAGTATGATCAGTTTAAGATAGACTTCACTACTAAGTTGGGGACTTTTTCTTATCGAAAGTTTCCTTTTGATATGTCTAATACTGGTGCCACATTTCAAAGAGCAATAGACATGGCCTTTAAAGGTTTGATCAGTGAGATGTTATTGGTTTATCTAGATGATATAATAGTGTTTTCTAAATAATTTAATGAACACATGCAACACTTGATACAAGTGTTTTAAATATGTAAGCAATATGGAGTATCTCTTAATCCAAATAAGTGAATCTTTGTTGTTCATGAGGGTAAGCTCTTAGGACATATCATTTTCAAGGATGGTTTGACTATTGATCCTAAAATAATAGAGGCTATTTTAGGCTTATCATTTCTATTGAATAAGTGATTTATTCAAAGTTTATTAGGCAAGATGAATTTTTAGAGGTGCATAACTAGTTTTGTATCTTTGGTGAAACCTATCATAGTTATGCTCAGGAAGAACCAAGTCTTTTCCTGGACCAAAGAGGGTAAGAGTAGTTTTGAAGCTATAAAGAAAGAAATTGTATAAGCTCATACTCTTATGAATCTTGATTTTACTAAATAATTCATTTTGTATTCATTTTCTAACCTTGATATTATCTTTACCATGCTAATGTAAAAAAATGATGAGGGTGTGGAACAACCAATCACATTATTTCATCAAGGTTTAGAAGATTATGAAGTCAAGTAACATTTATGGAGAAATAGGTGCTTACTATTGTAATGGGACTAAAGAATTTTATAAATATGGTTTCAAATAATAAGATTCATGTTAAGGTTTCTCATCCTAATATCAAAGAGTTTCTCTTGAGAAAAAATATTAGTGAAAAGAGGGTAGGGTGGATCACTAAAGTAATGGAATATGATGTTTATATAAAAGTGAAAAAATTGATAAGGGGTAAAGGCTTTTTTTAGAATATAGATTCAGATCTTCATGATTCAAAGGAAGAGGCTCTAGTCAATCATGATTATTCCCAATCAGATAGTGCATTGCCTCCACAAACTTGGACATAAGATGTGATTAGATTTGTTCAAAATAATGAGTATCCTAATGGTACGAGTAGATAAAAAAGGAGATATTTTAGGTTGTAATCTATTCCCTTTTATCTTATGAATGGTGTGTTTTTTAGAAGAGACATTAATGGTGTGCTATGAGATGCAATGTTAATGATCAGTTTGGAGTGTTGATTGAGAAGTTCCATGATGGGACAACAGGAGGTCATTTCTCTCCAAGAACCACAGCTACCAAGATCATGAGGGAAGGTTAGTATTGTCTTAGCCTCTTCAAGGATTTCCATTCTTAGGTGAGAAGGTGTGGACAATGTGCCTTCTTTGTAGGAAAATAGAATCTTGTATCTATTCCTTTAAATCCTATCCAAGTATACCAACCTTTATGGTAATGGGGTCTTGATTTTATTGGTATGATAAACCCCCCATCAAGTGTTGGTCATAAACGGATACTCACAACAATTGATTACTTTACAAGGTGGGTTGAGGTAGAAGCATTTAAAGAAGCCAATGAGAATGCTATCTTGGATTTCTATGAGATCATCATCACAAGGTTTGGCACTCTTTCTACTATTATTTTAGACAATGCTTTTGATTTTATGGGTGATAAGATAGTTGATTGGGTAAATAGTAATGGCATATTATTTATCAATTCATCTAACTATTAACCTCAAGGTAATGGGTTGGCTAAATCTACTAACAAGAATCTAATTAGAATCATCAAGAGAAAGTTGAAGCATAATCAAAGAGATTGACAAACCAAATTAAATATAGTATTATGGGATGATAGGATAACTCCCAAGAAGTCAATAGGGAATTCTCATTTTGTGCTTGTCTATGGAAGGGAAGCTAGGTTGTCTATCTCTCAAGAGCTTCCTACCTTAGAGTTAGCACATCAACTAGAGTTACTTGAGAATGCCTCAATGAAGGTGAGATTGATAAAATTAATGGATTTTTAAGAGACTAGAGATAAATCTCATGAAGCTATGGAGCATCACCAAGTACTAATGAAAAGCTCTTTTGAAAATAAGGCAACTCCAAGATCATTTTAAGAAGGTGACATAATATTGAAATGTGATGAAGATAGAGCAAAACCAAGGAGACATACCAAATTTGATACCCGATGGAGTGGACCATATGTCATCATCAAGTGCAAGCAAAAAATATCTTTTTAGTTAGCAAGGATGAATGCAAAAGAAATGCCTATCCCTGTGAATGAGATACATTTGAAGCCTTGCTATTGAGAACTAAAGGTCACTTTTTTAAATATTAGATTAGGGGTTTGTTTCTTTTCTTATTGTGTTATGTTACATAAGTGCTCATGAAGCATATGTGTGTTTCTTGCTTGGTGTCTTGTTCATGTTATTTGGTGTATGTCAAACATATATATTTTTGACTCCATAACCCAATGGATAGGATTAGGCAACTAGTCATGGTATAAAAAGCATACCCTTGGGAAATCACCAAGAATGTTGACCATTTTTACCATAGGCCAAAATGGGTCAACCCCCTATATTCAAAATCTTGTATAGTGGAATTTTATAATATCATAGGTTATGATGTAGTTAATTTGATGTCATTTCATATGTCACTCTAATTTTGGTAATAGTATAGATTATTCCTTATGTTATTTGGTGTTTTAGGGGTCATTTTAGAGTCATATATGTAAGTGGTAGGTTTTCATGGTGTTTAGGTAGTCGGGATCATGGAAAGAGTTTACACAAGTCTCAATAAGATCATTCACTCTTTCCAAGATCAAGTAGCAGCTCAAAGCACAAATCTAATTTAATGGGGCCATCATAAGGATGACATCTAAAAATTAATGAACCAACTCACTTGTGTATTTGATAGGTTCACTTAGAAATCCTTGTGAGGCAAAAAATGACAATGCTATAGATTTATTCATACTAGGGACATGCTCTACAAAATTCATGTTCAATCAAGATTTCTAGCTTAATTTATGAGCATTCAAAGATGGACCTATAACATAAGATGTTTGCACGAGTGTCAAGTTTAAGCTATGTTAAGTAACTATTTGGGTTGAAAATGTCTGTAAAAGGTTTTAATTTGATCAAGATATGATGGTCCATGTGAGATCACACATTGACACAAAAGATCCAATGGTTTTCAATAGGGTCTAACAAGTTAAAAGGTCCTTGGGTTAAAAGGCCATAAAAGGCCAGAAGTTGGACAAGATCTAATGATGCAGGTTAACCAAACAAAGATCTGATGGGGTGTGTTCACTAACAAGAAGGTGGGTCTAATATAGATCAATGATTAGTGTTCAATCATATTGATTATCCAATGACATGTGCTCAACTAATAGGAAGTGGGCCTAGGTAAATCAAAGGCTTACATTTCTTCATACATTTTGATCTCATGATGTATGCTCAAGTTAACATGTTAAAGGATCTTTGTGGTAAGAGATCAAAGGATCACATTTCATCATAAAAAATTATCCAATAGTGTTTAGGAGGTCAAAAATTTAAGGTATGATAATGGGGATCTATGAAGCCAATAGGAATAAAGATAGGTTGGAGCATTTTCATTGGCTCAAGCAATTTTTGATGAATAAAGTCAAACCAAAAGAGAAATTTTTAACCAAGGAAAACAAGGTATTTTAGGGGTCATCCCATCAGCATTAGATCTTTATTAAACTTTGTTAAAGGGACACATTTATGTAGTTAGGTTAAAGGACATAAAATGACTACCATTAAAGCTTAAAATGGAGCTCTAGCTTGAGGGTTTGCATCATGCAAGATTTTATGACTATGTTTACCATTTTTAAAACTAATATTTGTGCATATGGTGAACTGTCAATTCTCAAAAAGACAAAATGGTTCTAATTTGGACCTAATATAATCAAATAAGGGGTCTAAATAGTCTATAGGTCTACATCGACATAATGACTATAAGGAAACCAATAGTCTGAGATTAGTTTTCCATTTATAATGGACCTATGAATATGGGGACAAGTTAGAGCATGATCTAATTTGAATAAGATCTAGAATTTCAAAAGATACCATGAAGGCATACACGTATATTCCAAAGGTTTCATCTTTAAGACCAACTATATGAAAAGGACCATTCTCTCCACTTCTGCATGCCATGAACCAGTGAAGAGCAGTTAGCACTAGGACAAAGATCTAATAGATTGATCCAATATTTGTAACTACATTGATTCTAGGACCCATCTTGAAACAAATTTATCCCATAATTTTAACTATCAAGGAACATTGATGAGTGAATAATGTAATTATACAACCACTTAAAGTAACCCAAATCAATCAAGAAGCTTGAATGAGCATATTTTGTAGAATTAGTTGTAACTATGATTCAAATGTTTGAAATCATTGATTCCCCTTTTCAGCACCAAAACTCCCTCTTTCTTGTGACCCTTTCTTCTAGAAATATAGCCTTTGAGCTATTCTTAAGCATCCCTCAGGCTGGTATGGCTAGACTCTACCAAAAATTATATTCTACACCTCTTGGAGTAATGAATAGATAATTTTTTAGTTGTTTATTAATCTATGCTTAGTGTTTTATATTTTTTTGAGATGAAAAATTGGTTTTAATCCTCCCTTTGTAGGTCCAAGTTCAACCTAAGGGCTAATAAACTTTTCTTGTAGGTCATCTAGTGTGTCTTAAGGTTGATGTTTTAGGTATAGAGTAGGTAGTTGACTGTAACTACTTCAAATCAAGCCTTACCCTCATTTCCCTCTAACCTAAGTCCATCAAATTGACCTCTAGGTGAAGTATTATTGCTTGGAAACCATTGTAGACACTACATTAGTTCTATTCCTAGTCTATTAGTATGCTAATGAGTTTAATCTTGAGAGTGTGTCTTTAAACATTCGGTGCATCACCTCTTTTAGAGTAGGTTTAAATCATGTAATCTCTAACTCTTTTCCCCATATGTAATAATTTGGCATAGATAAGAGCATTTCAAGATGGATTCAGGGAGCTATAACTTAAATCTAGAGTCTCTTTTCAATTATAAGTACACCCACATACCTAGAAATGTTCCCAAAATACCAAATTTGGAAGAAGCTTGAATAAATTCTTCTGGGGTACAAGATTTAGTGATAACAGATACTCAAATTCATATCATGTAGGGAACATTGATGATAGGAAATCCACTTCAATATTTGTATTCTTTTTGGGATCTAAACTGATATCATGGGGGATTAAGAAGAAAATTATGTTTTAATGTCCTCAATAGAATCAAAATATCATGTCTTAGGAGGAGTTGTCTGAAAAGTGATTTGGCTCAAATGTATACTTGAAGGATTTTGATTACCACATGATTAACCAATAATTATTTATGTAGACAATGAAAGAGTAGTGAAACTTGTTCACAATATAGTATTCCATGAATACACTAAACACATTGAGGTGCAAGTTCATTTCATCAATGAAAATGTTCAAAAGAAAACATCTAGTTCTAGTATTGATATATAGATCAACAATGTGTATATGTTTTTACTAAAGCACTTGAACAGGAAAAATTTGAGGCATTGAAATAATTTCTTTCCTATTCACTTGAGACAATACTAAATTAAGGGGGAGGGGGAATGTTGGTGATTAATTCACCATTATAAATAAATGAGTGATATTTAATTACTCATAATTGTTTTTAATATAATTAATTACCATAAATAAGTAGTTGTGTTATTTAGGTGTGTAAATCATGGAAATCCTTTAATTTTAATATGTTGTAACTCTTGATTAATATTTGGGAAATTTTTTATTTTACTTTGGTTTTATATCTCCTATTTCTAAGATCTATTACGAGCTCATATTCTTGTATAAATATGAATCTTGGCTATGTATTTCTAATTTAGAACAAATATATTGCTGTTATTCCTCCATACTTTTATCTCAACATATCATTATGTCTTAATAAATATGTATAGTTCTTACTAATCTACAATCAATCATGAAATTACATGTAGACCACCTAATTCACAATAGAATATTTTAACCATGATCTAAGAAAAATAAATCCATATGCAACACAATCTAATTGCTTATATTATCTCATAAACTACCTTACCCCATCTAACAAGCTCATCCTATTTATTATAATATTCAAATAATTATCCTACACCATGTTATCTTGAAAACCTATTAACACATAAATTTATCTTATGTAAAAATACGTTTTGATCTGTGAGTTTGTTCCATAAATTCACTCAAGTTTACTATGAAAATATCGATGCTATCTAAACACAATTTCCAATAAATTCTTTTGGACTATGTGTTAGGTTGAGTTTGAATAGCCACATGGTATATCTTTTTATTTTCATTACCTATATTGATATTTAATATCCATAACTCATAATAGGCAATGAGTATACTATCAATTTAGCTCAAATACCCTTAATAAGGAAAATATTGAATCTATTCTAAATATTCAAACTATGCAAAATTATACTCAATCTCCCCTTCATAGTTATACAAATAAATAACTACATATTATTGGATTAATATTTCTATATTCAAATTTATTTTATAAAATTTACTTCTACTTCTATATAAGTGTAACCATCTAGTTTATGGCTCTAAATTAAACCTTTAACTATTAATTAAAGAAATAAATGTAAGTTCAAGCTTAGCATTTAGGTAAGTCTATCCATTCTTCCCTATATCTCTTAAATAAATCTCCTTGGCCAAACCATAATGGATTTATACAAGGAGATATTATCCATAATGCTTCACATAACTAAGATTAGGTTTCACAAAAATATTACACTTAGATACATAAATAATAATTCCACATTCAAGAAGTTTCTAGGTATCAATTTATTGTATCTACTTCCATATGCATGTGTGTGTGTGTGTGTGTGTGTGTGTGTGTGTGTGTGTGTGTGTGTGTGTGTGTGTGTGTGTGTGAATACATATAAACACGTCTCTATAACTTTAATTATTATCATCAATTACAAGTCCTCAGATAGTAAAAACCAACTAAAGGTCAAAGTAAAATCAAAATACAACACTTAAATTTTATAATACAACTACAAGTATGCATCATTAGGGCTAGATTTCAATTACCAAACAAATTTAGAGGATTTCATATTTCCTTAATAGATAATGGTCAAAGGATTTGAAGGAGATAAATCCTTATTTTCTTGTGTTTTAGTGCCCATATTTTTATATACAAGTCTTAAACAAATAAATACAAAATATTTATATACAAATCTTAAAACATAAAACCCTAATTTTTATTAATAGCTACAATTTCAAATATCAACACAAAAGCCCCATATTTTGATAGTTATAGGTTTGGATCTTAGTTTTATATGCTATAAGATGAAATTTAATTCCATCCTTAGGCCTATAACCCTATGATTTCATTTTTTATGAATAGGGTTTCTCAAAATTATTACAGATCATTCATTATATAATTCTTTAGAATAACAAGAGAAAACTAACCTAGATATTAAAACAAAACCTATATTCAAATTCTCTTTCTCCAATAGTCAAGCTTCATACCATCCTCTTCTTTCTTTAATCTTTTTATGATGATGATAAATATGTATTTTATTTTTCCTCTTCATCTTACTTATTCTCTTCCCCAAACTGCGCATGCTCGACATGAATTTATAATAACCCTATTATTTCACCAATTGAACCTCATGTAACATTTTTACGTAAATGCATAACTCCTCCACTCTTATTTAATTTATAATTCCTTTTTTTGCATGTAATCTTGGTAGTCGAGCTATTTCCAACCTCCATAATAAGGTCAACCCTAAAACATAATGACAACCAAAACATAATCCCTTCACATTTTTTCCTTTGTTATTTGTAAATGGATCATAATGATGAGAGGGTCATGAATGTTCCAAATATTCCCTTAATTATTATCAACTAAAGTATGCAATAGCTTATTGTTCCTAAAGCTTTGAAGTAACAACTAGAATAAATTACTTTGGGGATGGTATTTCCCCCCTAAATGAATCTTAATATTTTTCCCTCAACAAATGTATTTTTTAATGTTTAAATAAAGATAGTCAACCAAATCAATTAAGACAAGCCTTTTGACCTCTATTTATTCAAATCATAATAAATCAATTTTTAAGTTATATATATATATATATATATATATATATATATATATATATATATATATGCAATCAACCAACAAAATGCATAAGCAACTAAACTATATTAACACACTTATGATATTACCGAGTATAATATAGTGAGGAATATCATATCATAATAGTAATTAGCAGCTATATTCAAGTGATGAATAATAAATAAATCAATGCAAATACTTTTAAGATCAATCAGTGGAAACATCATTTATTTATTCCAAATAAATGATAGTGGTGTGTGCATGGGTCCTAGAAACTATCTCTCTCAATCCCCATTATCGATATGTTCTCCCCCTTATCTAATGATACTTTCCCTCTGCATTGCCAATGAGGGTATAAATGTCTTGCATCCACCTCATTAAAAAAAGTAGTAGTTAGCCCATATAATTATAATAATCAACATATAATAGTAACTTCTATTGCATGTAAGAAATTTATAAAAAATCATGATCATAAGCATAATATAACATATACAACAACTACCTAAAATTAATATATTTATCAACCAAATAACATATATGAATACATATCAAAAATTAAAAAAACATATTTGTCAATGATCAACACACAATCCACTAATTTATGCTTCAAAAAAATATATGGGAAAACTAGATGTAACATCCTTTCCCCTAAAACTAGTCATCATACCGATGAAACATATTTAAAATAACATCTCTAAATATAACAAATTTCATCATAGTACAAATAATATTTTAGTAGGAAAATAGATAATGTTTAGTAGAATATCAAGTAAATAGATGAGGAAACATACTCAAAAACTCCTAATAGTCCTCCCATGTATCACTATCCTCAAAATATTGATCTCACTAGAACTTGCATTGTGATACTTATCTATTACAGAAGATAAATTTATGAGTATCAATTATTTTGATTGGTTCTACTGTGATCATCCCTAGATCCTAAACTTGTATTGCATTCCAATCCAAAATATGAGTAGGATCAATAATATACTTTTTAATATATAAAACATGAAAAACATTATGCATTTATTCTTGATCTAGTGACAATGTAAGCCTATACAGTACATGATTGACCACTTATAGAACCTCAAAATATCCCACATATCTAGGTGATTGATTTTTTGATTTACCAAAATTTATTTCACTCCTTTGGGGTTTAACCATAGAAAAACTTTGTCTTATACTGAGAACTACCTTGCTATTATTTTTCAAATCAGCATAGCTTTCCAACCTATCATTGGATTCAACCAATCTCTTCCTTATTAGTTTAACTTTCCCTTTCCTTTTAGCAAGAATATATGGTCCAAACACCACTCTATGTTCTAGTTTATCCCAATTGATTTGTGTTTTGCATCTACTACCATATATTACCTTAGAAGAGGCCATTTTAAATGTTGATTAGTATGAGTTATTATAAGTAAATTCAACTAAAGGTAGGTGCTCTTCTTATTTGTATTATTGGTTCATGAAATAAATCCTCAATAGATTCTCTTAGGTAGATATTTTCCTTTTCTATTTGACCATCCATTTCTAGATGGTAAGTTGTACTAAAATTCAACTGAGTTCCCAATGTTGAATTTAAAGTCTACCAAAATATAAAATTCTTCATAGGGTCTCTATCTAAAATAATATTTTTAGGAAACCCATGCAATCTATAAATTTATTTCACAAATACCCTATCAAGCATAGAAGCATCATTAGTTACATTATCAGTAATAAAATGAGATATCTTAGTTAGTTTATCCACAACTACCAAGATCATATCATGATGATTCTTGGACATAGGTAAACCTTGGAAAAAATCCATACTAATTACTTGCCATTCCCATTTAGGAATATAATATGGGTATAAAAACCTAGTTAGATGCATGTGTTTATTTTTAACTCTCTAACACTCCAAACATCTAGAAATGAAATCAGCTACATCTTTATTTATTCCTTTCCAAAAAATACAAGGGTTTTAACTCTACTACTAGCTTAGTTACTCCAAGATACCATGTGTTAGAGGTACAAGCACTGAGAGTGGGGTGAATCAATGAGCCCAAATATTTCAATTTCAATTGTAGTCCTCTAAACTATTAACCAATTAACATATATCAACTTTATCACGAAGCATTAAAAATAGAGCTCATATATTCAATGCATACACAAGATCAAACACATAACACATAGGTCCTATGGGAAACCCTCATGGAAAATAAAACCCAATCTCAATACTAAAATAGAAATGGACTACTATCCTATTAGAAATTACAAATAAGAGACTAGTCAACTCCTTTAGACCAATAAACCTTGATCATATCCTCTGGACCAAAGGTATTTAGTGAAACACTTGTTTCAGATGGAGCAAGTACCCTTAAGAAAGATCATCTCCTTTATACCCTCCTTTAAACACTTCCAAATTATTAATGGTGTATTCAACACCTGATGATGGATCTATATTTATTTAATACCTACAAAAACTCTCTCTTTATCTCAAATAAGCCTATTACCTAGGCATGTCAGAAACTCTTTCCTTCTTCACTCAAACATTCCTCATATGTATACTCAGATCCTTTTACACAACTTCAAACTATAAGAACACTAAATGATCATAAAAAACATGAACTATATATCATACACATAGACCTTAATCTTGTCTTCTCATCAACCCAATAGTTTCACACTCTCACTCTCCTCTACTTTCTTTCACTCTCCAATTCTCTCATATACTAGTCTCAATAAAAGCTATAAACCATCTCATTTGGTTTCAATATATATAAATAAATCATGAATTATCAACTCCAAAATAATCCTTCTTGGAAAAAATACATTACTTCACCCTTAAGGCATCTCACATTGGTAACACTTAAGCATAACCACATTCAAATAGGCCTAAGTCACTTTTAGGTCCTATGTAGACCTATTCACGTTTTTGATATGTCTATAAATTAAAAAATAACATAAAAATGCTTTAAAAAATAATTGAACCATTATAAATGATATTTAAGTCCCCCTTAAGTTCCAAAAACCATCATAGTACCCTTTATCTTAAGCACAAATATCTAAAACACTTCTTTGTATACACAGTCTTTATGAGCGAGAACACAGTCACTTTTTAAGCCTTTGTTATTAAAGTATACAATTGGTCAATCATTAATAATGTACATAGATCATAATTATGAATTATAAAACATTAATAAATAGATAATTCACCATGAAACATCTTTAAAACATCTATATAAGCTCAATTACTCTTATGGGGTCAATTGCAGAATAAGCACAAAACCACAATCAATTTTGAAGCTCAATATCTTTATTTGTATAGACTTCTAAATATTAAAATAAATATTTTCATATGAACCTTGGAGTCCTATACAACTTATATTTTTTATTACTTGTGAAAATTTTTCTTCTATAGAAAGATATGGCTCAAAGGCTATACACCAATTTTTCCCTTGTTAAATTTGAATATTTAAGTGACAATGGTCACAGTTAAACTTTGACCACTTTGATCACATCTTGTATCCTCTCAAATTTATATCAATATCAAATTATTTATCTTTTACAAAATCTAATGTATACATGATAATGCTTAAGCATTAAACATCTATCGGTTTGACCTCATCTCATGTACCCTTACAATGTTGATTGAATATGCTACATCGATCTCTATGGATTAACAAGGTCTTTAATAAACAACGATCACTATTTTATAAATATATATAAATACCCAATTTACATTATATTATTATCCTATAACTTTTATCAATCATCAAACATCATGCATTTATCCTCATTTGACTCAAAATTCACCATTGATCTTGATCTATACTATCGTTCGTGCACCGTTGATCTTCATTTGGTCGTGATCTCTAACTCTACTAAACACCTATCAAATTGACCCATTTAAATATATGTGTGAAATATATATTAATTTTATTAAATCCCATGATATTTTTTTTATCTCCACTAGGTCCAAATCTTTAACATTCATGCAAATTGACTATGGGGATCAACTGTAATATGCCTAGAAAGCCTACTTTGGACTGTAATAACTTTTTCTGCACTTAGATGCATGATCTCAAATTTGGACCTCATGATAAAATTTCAAATGATAATCCATAAATATAAAAAATATATCCTAAAAACTTCACATGTGTGAGATACAATTCCATTAAAATGCCTTCTCAAAAACTTCTATCACAGAACCAACTATGCTTAGAATTTGTCTAGGAGACCAACTTTATTCTTACATAGCTTTTGTCATGCTTCAATGCATGACCTAAAATTTAATTAAAATCAACTAATATCAAAACTAAAAAAATTAATATGATCATAGTTTCTTGAAACACTCACATGTGTGATATACTCCACCATTAAAATTCTTACTTGGCACTTCTTGCAACTTTACAAATTTGGCTAAGTATGGGAAAACATTATAAAAAATGTAGGAGCCCAAATTTTCACCCTCATATATTTGACCAATATTAAATGCATGACATGATATATGGTTCATAATAAATATGGATAAATTTTATCATATCCATATGACCAACTCCACTTGACTCACTTTCACGTCGCAATAGTGACATCATCAAACTGCCTACTCAGATTTTTTATCACTTGACGCAAACTATCTAGATGAAAACTATAGACTAATAGATAAATTAAAATTGTGAACACAATATATCCAATCATATAAAACCTCTTATATGACCCCTTTCACATTATCAATACTTTATAATCATCCTTAACCATATCTAACCATGTCAAAACTAAAGATTAACCAAGCCAAATTCAAGCACACTGGGACAAGCACATTACACACTTTTTCATTATCACTTAGGATATCAAATCACTTCATCCACTCACTAGGAAACCTACATGACATCACTAAAAACTCTCCAAAAATTTCCCCTCTTTCATTGATGCCAGCAACCATCATATATAACAAAATATAGCTCACCTCTCTTTTCAAGTACTCCCACAACATGAACTTTCTCCCCCTTTGAATAAATTAAAAAGTGGACACAAACTGATCTTGAGGATTTGAAAATAAATACCAATATTATTATAACATATTTAGAAAGATATTACACACTTCTCCTTACCTTGAGCCTACCTCTTCTTGCCTTGACAACTTCTTCTTACTCCATTCCAACATTCTCTTCAACTAAGCACTGCAACCAATGAAGAAAGAACACACAAAACCAAATAAATATTGATGGAACACATCAAGACAAATTTTATAGGGAATTCCACTAATAAATATGAGATATTAGACCTTCTGAGTATCTTCAAATCTCCACACATCATGAAGAACCACCACATATGCCAACTAGCAATCTCTCTCAAGCTACCATAAGGACCACACATAGAACTTAATGAAAATTAAAAAAAATGAAACATGAATTAAACAAACTTGAGAACCCTAAATGAAACAAAAATACCTTCCTCTTTTGGAGAAACTAAACAAAAATTACCCTTCTTCAAACTAGGCCTATCTAGCCTCCTTGTAGCCCTACTTGAAACTTGCAGAGCCCATAATTTTTAGTAGACATAAATTCAAGACCTAAAACTTCATATCTAGATAAATATCATATGACCCCTCAATTACATCAATTTTCATCACTAGGATCATCCTCTGCAACATACTTCCTTCACAAACCTATTAGCCAATTAGCCCTCCATATTGACAAAAACATGAATATCATGAGAACCACAAACCTTAAATTCTCTATGAAGCTTTAATTGAACACTAATTTGGGACATTAAACATATTAAGAATACTCATACCTCAAATTATAAGGAAAACCACTTTTTTAGCATAGCCCAAAACCCTAAAATCTCAAAACAAATAAAGTTAACAAATATCCTTTTAGTCAACGCACATCTGTCAAACTTCTTTCACACCTGGAGATATCCATCACATAATTATGGACCAAAAATTGAGCCTTCACACCTTTGGGATCCTTGACTTCCTATAACAAATTTTAGGCTTGTTTGCTCTTAAGCTAGAAACTAAGAAAATTGAGAGCACTCAAGACTCTTCAATTGGCACAATACATACCCTTAGATCACAAAAGTACCTAGAGCACATTACAAGTAAGTGTATAGACATTTATAAGCATCAAAATATTCTTGAAATTTTCATCAATATCATTAGGGAACTTGGAACCACCCATTCTGAATATATACTACAACTCCACAAACCTCTGAAATAGGCTCATGAACTTGTTGCTCCCCCTTAACCAAACACTTTCTTTGATTAACATTATCATCTTGAGCACACAAACTTGATTATCCACTAATAGGAGTCTCTTAAGAAGCATAGATAAAGACATCTTTTGCAACACAATGCCTTTAGAACAAAGTGAATCCATGAGTGGAACACAATTCCTCAATAACCACTAGAATCCTTTTATAGTAATAAGACTTCTTTCTCTTGTTCTTCTTCTTAGTCTAAAGTATGACAACTGGTTATTATTCTATATCAATCTCCTTTTATTCAAAGATGGAATTGATAACACATGGAACAACTATGGAATCTTGACATACTTTTTCATTTGAAGTATCAAATTCGTACCTAGGAACTTCATTACTAGGTATAGATAATTGATGCTATTTGCATGATGCTTGCTCAACAATACCAGGATGTTCACTTAGATCCATACACATCTTAGAAGTAGCCTCAACTAGTACCTTGGTCTTCTCCTTTAGCTTGATCTCTTTATTCTAAAAATGATCAGATAATGAGAGCCCTTATCACTCTTCTCCTTTTGAAGTATTCTCCACCATAGCAAACATATTACTTAGACTTGCAGACTCATCATAACTCCTGCTTACCACCTTTGGTATCCATGAGTTAACTTGTCTTCTTCCATGTACTCTGGGAACCCGATTAAACCTATTCTAACTTGTAGTCCTTTAATTTTAGAACCTAGCAATGTGACCTCTATATTCACAGTTGAAGAACACCATCTTTTTTACAAAAAAATATTTTTACCTTTCTTGATTTGGACAAAATTTTGCAATGTGTCTTATGTCATAATAGCTATAGCACTCAACATTTCTTGAAGGAAACTCAACTTGTCTTACCTTAAATGGAAAACATTTTTAAAAGTGTCCCACATCATTATAGTTGAAATAATTAACCTTTCCTACACTTTTTGACTAATGATCCCCATCATAGTTCCATTTAAATTCATTCTTAACAGATCTTGTACGTTCTCTATCTCTATGCCCAAACTGATTATAAGTATATCAGTAACCATTGAAATTTGCATACCTCATGAAATTTGTCTATTTAATCTAATTTTTATTCATACTATTTTCACCATCATTCCTTTTCTGATGATTTATCTTCAAAGGTTGATTGTCCTTGTTCACATTAGTCTTCATCTTGTCTTGAGTTGCAACATTTGGTTCTTCTCTTTATCCAAGACTAGTTCTATCACTTGCATGCTTTTGATCATTCAGAATATTTTCTAGACCACTTTAACTCTTTTCATATATTACAAATAAAATTACCTTAATAGATACCTTCTATAACATAGATTTCAATGACTCATTTTTAATTACATACCTTGCACATTCATCTTCTTTAGCTTTGAGGCTTGTAGATAAAATTTCCATTTGACAACTAAGATGTTTGACCATATATTCATGCTTCTTGGAATATTCATCCATTCTTGCCTCAAACACACTAAATTTCTCCTCAAATTCCTTGTGTTTAGATTTAATATTCTTATTGATCTTATTATCAATCTTCAATTCTTCATGAGCATTTGTCAATGCAGTCTCATTGTACATCTAATCTTCATCATCATTTAAATCACTCCATGTAGACTTTTTTTACTATGAGCAACTTCCTCAACCATGAAAAGGGATCTATCTTCAATAGGACCATCATCTTCATGATCATACTCTAAGTCATTGTCTTCACTCTCATCTAATGAGCTATAATCTTCTTTGGTGTAGAGACTCTTTTTGTCCTTGAAGTACTTTTTCTCATTATCAAACCTTCTAAATCCCTTCTTACTTTTATTAGACCTAAAATATCTCTTGCTATCATCATGACCTTGATCAAACTCTTAATAATCATCCTTATTATAGTTATGAGGTCACTTCTTAACAAACTGTTGTATCTCACCATAATTGAAGCATTTGAGGGGTAGCTTACCTTTATACATATCTAAACCTATTCTCAGTTTACTTGAAATCAAAGCAATTAGTTTATCCTCATATATCAAGAAAGTCATCCTCCTTGAGTTTCTTGCCTTGGAAATTCTTATTTGTCTTCATTTTAGTCTTTAAATCTACTTCATTCTTTGGTGGTATATCATCATTCTTTCTCATCTCATAAGTAGTAAGGGTGTTAGGCAATTGATCCATCTTCAACTAAGTAAGGTCATGATTCTCTTCTATAACAATTTTTTTTTTATAAAAATTGGGGGATAAATACCTTAATAAATTTTGAACAATATTAGCCTCTTCAATATTATCTCCAAGACCTTTGATGATGTTCACAATCTCATCAACTCTCTATAAAAAGGATGCCACAATATCTTCTACATTCATTTTGAGACTTTTAAATTGCTATCTATGAGTCTATAGCTTAGCAAGCTTGACCTTTGAATCTCATTCAAAAATAGTCTTCAATTTATCTCATATTTCTTTGGAAGATGTGCAATGGATTACTTTGGTGAACTCAATCACTATAAGACCATAATTGATGGCATTCATTGCATTAAAATTGCTCTCAAACATCTTCTTATCTACAACACTAGATATAAGAACAAAAAGAGTAAAATAAACATACAAAATATATTAACATACATCAAAACCAAGGGACATAATATAAGTCCTCATCCTAGCACTCCAAAAATCATAATTGGATCCATTAAACATTAGTGCTTGTTTAGTAAAGAAACCACCTTGCACATTCTGACTAGCCATTGTACCTTGGATCACCTTCAAGTTGTTAAGCCCTTACCAAAGGACTTTATTTGATACCAATTTTTATAGGTACAATCATTGAGAGGGAGGGTGAATTAGTTAGCCTAGATATTTCAATTTTAATTTTAGTCTTTTAAACTATTAACCAATCAACATATATCAACTTGATCAAGAAGCATTAACAAGAGAGCTCATACATTCAATGCATACACAAGATCAAACACATAACAAATAGTTCTTGTGGGAAAGGCTCATGGGGAATAAAACCCACTCTCAAGTTTTAAACATAAATGGACTAATACCCTAGGATAAATTACAAACAAGAGACTGATCAAATCTTTTAGACCAGCAAACCTAGATCATATTCTCCTGACCAAAGGTATTTAGTGAAACACTTGTTTCACAAGGAACAAATACCCCTAAGAAAGATCAAATCCTTTAAACCATCCTTTGAACACTTACACATCATAAATGGTGTATTCAACACCTAATGATGGATATATATTTATTTAATACTTGAATAAACTCTCTCTTTATCTCAAATAGGCCTATTACATAGGCTTGTCACAAATTCTTTCCTTCTTCACTCAAACATTCCTCATATGCATACTCAAATCCTTTCACACAAATTTAAAATATAATAAAAATATACTATCATAGAAAACATAACTTGTATATCATACACATAGACCTTAATCTTATCTACTCATCAACCCAATAGTTGGTCACTCTCACTCTCCTCTACTTTGTTTCACTCTCCAATTATCTCATATACTAGTTTCAAAAAATCTAGAAACCATCTCATTTGGTTTCACTATATATATATAAATCATGAATTATTAATTAAAAAATAATCCTTTTTATAAAAAATACATTACTTCACCCTTAAGGCAACTCACATGGGTCACACTTAATCATAAACAACATTCAAATAGGCCTAAGTCATTTTTAGGTCTTATGGAGACCTATTCACCTTTTTCATACATCTCTAAGCAAACAAAGAACATAAGAACACTTTTCATCAGCATTAACCCATTATATATGATCTATATGTCCCCCTTAAGTGATAAAAACCATCACATTACCCTTTATCTTAAGCACAAATAGCTAAAACACTTCTCTATATATACAATCTTTATGAGCCAACAGACAGGTCACCATCTAAGCCTTTGTTCTTATATCTTATGATTTGTAAATACTTCATAATGAGAAAAATAATACTTATGGATTATACAGCACTCATCAATATAAAATCACCATGAAACATTGAAACACCATCTACATAAGCTCAATTAATCTTATCAAGTCACTTTCAAAAAAATCACAAAACTACAATCAACTTTGAAGCTCAATATATTTATCTGTATAGAATTCCAGATCTTCAAATTAATAATGTCAGATGTAACTTGGAGTCTTATACCACTTTCGACTTTACTACATGAGAAAATTCATCTTATATCAAAAGATATGGTGTAAAGATCAGACATTGATTTTTCCCTTGTTAAATTTAAATATTTAAATGACAACAGTGACAATTAAACTTTGACCAATTTGCTCACATATCATGTCCTCTCAGATTTATATCAATATTGAACCATTAATATTTTATAAAGTTTAATTCAGATAAACCAATGCTCAATCATTAAAAATTTGTCACTTTCACCTCATCTCGTGCACCCTTACAATGTTGGCTGAATAAGCTTTATTGATCTTTGTGGATCAACCAAGTCTTTAACAAGCAATGTTTACCATTAGATACATTTATAAAAAAACCCACTTTTGATTATATCCTTATCCTATAAATTTTATTAGTCATTAAACATCATTCATTTGTACTCATTTGACTCAACACACACTATTGATCTTGATCTATATGATCAGTCATGCTTCATTGGATCTTTATTTGGTCCTGATCTTTAACTATGCTAAACAATTGTCACATTGACCCATTTGAATACACATGCACCATAGATATTAAAAATAATAAATCCCATGATCCATTGGATCTCAATTAGGTATATATATTTAACATCATGCAAATTGACTAAGTATGGGGACCAACTATAATAGGCCTATAAAGCCTACTTTGGACTACCATAACTTATTCTACACTTAGATGCAGGATCTAAAATTTGGACTTAATGATCACATTTAAAATTATAATCCATATATAATAAATATCTCCTATAAACTTCATTCATATAATATATAATTCCATTAAAATTCCTTCTCAAAAACTTATGTCATAGAACTAACTATGCTTAAAATTTGTTTAGGAGCCCAACTTTACTCCTACATAACTTTTGTTGTGATTTAGTGCATGAACTCAAATTTAGTGACAATAAAATATCCTCAAAAATTAAAAAACACATATGATCATATTTTCCTAAAACATCAATATGTGCGAGATATTCCACCATCAAAATTCTTACTCAATATTTCTTGCCACTTTGCAAATTTGGCTAAATATGGGAAAGCATTGTCAAAAAACCTGGGAACTCAAATTTGCACCCTCATATGTTTGACCATGCTTCAATGCATGACCTTATATCTAGCACATAACAATGATGGAAATTTTTTATCATAAACATATGACCAAATCCCCTTGATGCACTTCTACATGACAATGATGACATCATCAAACTGCCTACTTAGATTTTCTATCACTAGACCCAAACTATCTAGGTGAAAACTATGGACTACTAGATGAATTAAAATTGTGAACATAAGATATAAAATCATAAAAAAACCTCTTATAGGACCATTTTCACATGATAAATACTCCATAGTCATCCCTAAACATCTCTAACCATGTCAAAATTGAAGATCAACCAAGCTAACTTCAAGTACACTAGGACAATCACAGTACACACTTTATCATTGTTACTTAGGCTATCAAATAACTTCATCCACTCACTATGACACCTAAATGACATCACTAAAAACTCTCCAACACCTTGAATATGAAGCGTTATATAATTCCTTTAGCACAGTAATCTTCAATTTATTTTATTAAGAGAATATATCCTTCCATTATACCTTAAGATCCAATCATTCTCAAATTAAAAACCTTGATATCTTTGATCTTATTAGTTTTCACCCAAATATTTCTTAACTTAATCATATAAATCATCATCAGGTGATAATTTTGATACCTGATCTTGAAAGGTACTCTTAATTGTATCTAATGTTGTAATGTACCTCCTATAGCTAATGGCATATGTAAATCTATTTTCCTTTCCCATAATGTAGTTGATATCAAAATAATAATCATAAATAAACTATAACCATAACCTATTATGATCATTGAGGTTATGTTGGGTGAAAATATATTTAATACCTAAATTATCAGTCTTAAGCTCAAAGGGTTTACCCAACAAGAAATAACTCCAAAATTGTAAGGCATGAACTATAATAGTCAGTTACAGATCATGAGGAACATAATTTGACTCATAATTATTTAGTTTTATATATTCATAGGCCATAATTAAACCATCCTACATGTTAAATCCGCATAAAGCATTTCCTAAAGCATATATTATCATAAATAAATGACCACTCAGGTCTAGAATTTACAACATTGGTGTAGAAGTAAGCCTTTGTTTTAGAACCTAAAAAGTTTTTTCACTCTTATCTAACCAAAAAAAGTGCTACTCCTTCTGCTAAAAAGAGGTGATTGGGTCATCTATTTTGGAAAATTTTGGTATAAAATCCCTATAGTTACCTATTAATCCCATGAAACTATGGACCTCAAGCACATTTTTAGGTGTTAACTAATCCATGATGGCCCTAATCGTATCTATATCCACTAAAATTCCCTATGTGTAGATGATGTGTCCCATGTACTGTACTCTCTTTTGGAAGAAATAACACTTATAAAAATTACCATAAAGCTTTTATTTATGTAGCCATTAAAAAACTAACCACAAGTTCTTAACATGTTCATCTGTATTCTTGTAATAGATGAGGATGTCATCCAAAAATACTAGTAAATATTAATCAAGATAATCCCTAAACACACTATTCATGAGATTCATGAATTTTGTTGGTGCATTAATTAACCTAAAAGGTAGCATTGTAAACTCATAATGACCATAATGTATTTTTAAAGTTGTTTTCAAATATCATTATCTTGAATCCTGAATTGTTGGTATCCTACACCAAGATCAATATTTGAAAAGACTATAACAACATGCATTTGATTAAAAATATCATAGATATAAGGTAATTGATACCGGTTATTTATTTTTTCTTTATTAATCATGAGTTATTCAATGCATAAGTGAAGGGTTCCATCATTATTTTTGAAAAAAACTATAGGTACACCCCATGGTGAAACACTTGGTCGAATCAAACCCTTGGCCAACATATCCTAAAGTTGTTCCTTAAAATTGAATATATTTGTTATTTAAATATTATAGGGTGACTCAAATGGTAGTTATAGACTTAAAATGATGTCAATATTGAAATAATACTCACTTTTTGAAGGCAACCCTAGAAATTCATCTATAAAAACATCTCAAAATTCTTGTAAAAAGGGATAGTCTTACAAGATGGGTCCATTGGATTTTGTAACATCATCCATATTGAAAAGGAATGTTTGAAATACCTTATCTTGATCCATTTTCAATTGAATGTCAGATATTTTCTTAATCTTCAACTCCCTTTGACTTCCTTAGATTTGGGTTTGATTTACCAAATCATCCATACATTCAGCCTTTCTAAGGAAGCAATCAACTTTGGATTTAAGCCTAGAAAGACATTTCACTCATATAATCATGTCATATGACCCTAATAAATGTTAAATAAGTATAAAAAACCATGGCTAATTATGTCAATTATATTTCAACCTCTATGAGACATCTATCGACCTTGATTTTTGACTCATTATCATAGTGTATTGATCATACATTTTCCATATAACTAGATTTTATAGATAATTTACTCAACATTTTAGGATAAATAAAGCATTAATTATCTCTAGTATCAATAAAAAAAATAATTGGATGACCAAATAGAGTATATGATACTTTGATGGGAAAGGGTTGGTATTCAACTTGGTGATTATCCATTGCCACATGGATACATTATTAGAAGGTTTCCTACTATGAATAAGAGGATATGTTCTTATTATTTACATATGTCTTATATTAAGGAAAATATTTGGCATAATGATCTCATCCATAATTAAACCATCCTCCTATAGGTCCCTTCCTCTTAGCTTTATTTTCACCCTTAAATCCTTCTATAAAATTACCTCCTAGTTTATTGTTCCCATAAGTATTACCAAAGTTTATGTTTTGAATATTAAAATGATTCTTGGAATTACCATTTTGTTTCCATTCCTTATTCTTGAAATGTGTCTTGGAGATACAAATTTTATTCTTATACTTCTCTCTAACCTCTACCAGTGATTTTAGCTTCTATTTTTACTTTATAGCCTTTTTCAAAAACCTGATCCATAGTGGATGGTCCATACACATCCACTTCACATCCAATTTAGGGTTTTAGGCCCATAATTAACTTACTAATATGGAAATGCTCATCCTTATATTACTATATAACATATTTCAAGAGCTTAGTAAACTACTTATATTACTAATTTATTAACAAGTATCATTACCTCAAGTTTTAAAAAGTTATTAATTAATGGTGAAAATAGAGATGAGGTAACTACCATGCTCTGAAAAGTGTTAAAAATTTATACCATGTGGTGGTAATATAATCTAGATTCATTTCAATATTTTTGTTAGTACACCAAGTTATTGCTTCACCAGCTAATTGGTAAGCAACCCACACAACCTTGATTACCTCTAAGTAATTTTGAATCTCAAAATACTTTTCCATCTCTATGATCTAGCTTTAGCTCCATCACCCAAAAGGGTTCCATAAAATTTGGGTGGATTTACTTTCTTCATGACTTATGTTAGTTCTATAGCTACTTGATCTCTAACATCCTACTGCACTTCTTAATTCCTTTACTCCAGAGGAAATTCGTATTCAAAATTATACTCTTCAAGTATGTCTTGTTTATTTTTCTCTTCTAAGAAATAAACCTGTCATTTTAGAGATTTTATGCAATCTCTAGTCTCATTTATAATAGTGAAAATATGATCAAGTTTTGTAGCTTGCTCTACTACTAAATGATTGGGATCAACCTGAGGGTTTACATTAAAATAATCCTCACCAACTAATATACTGGGCACCATTATCCTATATGGATATTAGGAAAATAAAATTTACTTTGGTGGACTCATTAGGTCTGAGAGTTAAACATTTAATCTTTGATACTATAATGTTGGACCCTACCGGGCTAACCAAAAGATACACTATTTTATTTTATGACATTACTATTGATATTAATTACAACCAACTATTTATAACTTGAAATATAAATGAATCTAAAGTAAAATTTTTTACAATTATATTATCCCACTAGCTAAGCTAACTCATTTAGTTCTCATTAATTAGAATAGTCTATATGTTCAAAATTATCCATCAAATACATTAAAATGAATCAAGTACTAAAATTACTGATATAGTCCATAAATTAGTCATAATTATATTTACAACCATTATTGGTTTCATTTTCAATACAATACACATATACACATCCACTAATGTGTTGAATATCCAACCATAAAAAGGTAAATGAAATGCAATGTCAAATATACACATTAAGAAATACACAAGTATAATATGAACTACATAAAATAGCTTAATGAACCATCACATAGCCTGAGTGAATTCCATATAGTTGAATCAATTGATAGAGGGAGATCATCATCTAAGTGCCTTACCTCCAACCATAGACCAATGGTCTCTAGCACACCTACCTATTGTGAGTGGCCCTACCCTTCACAGAGGGGAAGATAAAAAATAGTGCGTATATTGAGAAATAATTGGAACCCATTTTTAATAACACTATTACATGTAATAATAAAATATACCATATAATCCATTCCTCTATCTAAATGATATCAACAAACACATGTAAATTACAAGTATAGTGAAATTATAAGGTCTCAACTATAACATTACTTTGTCCAAAGTTTTCATTATAAAATTTTAGATTTAATAATATTATTCACTTTCACTCACACAAAACTCTCTGTTATTGATTCATGACAATGATATCAAGGGGTATGTATGTGATTTACCTACTACACACTCATATATGTACCTCATATTATCCAAACATAGTCTACAAATAAAGATTCAAAGGTAAAACAAATAAAGTACTATGCAACACTAAAAAATGCATGTAATCCTAAATCAAGAATCCAATTAATTCCATAGTAGATATGTTTATTGAGATAGAATAAGAATCATGTTGTTATATGCTTTTATTTCAACATATCATTATGTCATAATACCAACATGTACATGTGATACTAATATATAGTCAATCATGAAATTCCATGCAGTCCATCTAAATCACAATAGAATCTTTTCATCATGATCTATGAAAAATAAATCATATACAACACTATCTATATTGATTATATTATTCCATAAACTACCTTAGCCCATCTAACAAGGCCATGTTAGTTATTATAAGATTTAAATAATAATCTTACACATGTTATCTTGACAACCTATGAACACATAACTTTATCTTCTGTAAAAATACATTTAGTTATGAGTTTTCTCCATAAATTTACTTGGGTTTACTATGAAAAAAACTATGCTATCTAAACACAATTTACAATAAATTCTTTTGGACTATATGTTTGCTTGAGTTCGAATAGTCACACGGTATATATATTTATTTTCATTACCTATATTGATACTTAATATCCATAACTCATAATAGGTAACTGGTATACTATCTATTTGGCTCAAAATACACTTAATAAGGAAAATATTGAATCTATTCTAAATATTCTATGTAAAATTATACTCAATCTCTCCCTTTTAGTTTTACAATTACATAACTACATATTATTGGATTAATATTTACAGATCCAACTTAACTGTATAGAGTTTACTTCTAATTCCATACAAGTGTAACCATCTAGTATATAACTCCAAATTAAACCTTCAGTTGTTTATTAAAGAAATACATATAATTTCAAGCTTAGCATTCATGTAAGTATATCCATTATGCCCTATATATCTTAAATAAATATCCTTGGTCATACCAGAATGGATTTATACAAGGAGATATTATCTAGAATGTCTTGCATAATACACTTGAGTTTCAAAAAAAAATTATGCTTAGATCCATAAATAATCATTCAACATTCAATAAGTTTCTAAAACTCAGTGTATTATATCAAATTCCATACATATAAATATATACATATGTGTGTATATATGAATACATACAAATATAGATGAATGAATCTCTATCCTTTTAATCAATATCATCACTTATAAGTCCTCAGAAAATAAAATCCAATTAAGGGTTAAAGTAAAATTATAATACAACACTCAAAGTTTATAATATAATTATAGGTATACATCATAAAGGGCTGATTTTAATTTCCAAACAAATATATAAGATTTAATATTTCCTCAACTGATAATGGTCAAAGGATTCAAAGGAGATAAGTCCTTATTTACTTGTGGATGAGTGCCCAAATTTGTATATACAAATCTCAAACAAATGAAATCAATTTTTTTTCACACAAATATTAAAACACAAAATCCATATTTCTATTAATAAATACAATTTCAAATTTCAACACAAAGAAGGTTTATTTTTATAGTTATGAGTTTGGATCTCAATTTCATAGGCTAAAGGATGGAATCAAATTCCATCCTCAGGCCTATAACCTTGGTATTTTAATGTTTTTGAATAGGGTTTTTCAAAATATTACAGATAAACTTATATAATATAAAACCCATAATATTCATTATAGAATTATTCAAAATAACAAGAGAAAACCAACCTAGATATTAAAATAAAGCCTATATCAAACTTCTCTTTCTCCAATATCTGATCTTCTTGTTGTCCTCTTTTTCTTTTTGTCTTTTGATGATGACAATAAGGATGTATATTATTTGTCCTCCTCATATTAATTATTCTCTTACCAAAACATTGCATGTTAGGCATGACTTCATATGATCCCTATTATTTCACCAATTGAACCTCATGCAATATTTTTACATAAATGTGCCACTCCTCCACTCTTGTTCAACTCACAGTTCCTTTTCTACATGTGAGCTTGGTGGTAAGGATAATTCCAACCTCCATGAAAAGGTCAAACCTAAAACATAATGATAACCAAATCCTAATCCCTTCTCATGTTTCCCTTTATTATTTTCAAATGGATCTCAATGATGAAAGGGTCACAAAGGTTCCAAACAATCCCTTGATTCTTATCCATTAAATTATGTAAAATCTTATTGTGCATAAAGATTTGAAGTAATAACTAGAATAAGTTACTTTGGGGAGGGTATTGTCTACTAAATGACTTTTAATATTTTACCCTCAACAAAGGTATTTTTAAATGTTTAAATAAAGATAGTCAACCAAATCAATTAAGACGATTACCTTTTAACATCTAGTTATTCAAAGCATAGTAAACCAATTTCTAAGTTGTATATGTCGAAATCAAAATATGATCAATCAATATAATGCCTAAGTAACTAAACTAGATTGACAAACTTATGATCTTATCAGGTATAATGCAGTGAGGAGTATTATCTCATAACAAAAATTAACACCTATATGTAAGTTATGACTAACAGAGAAATCAACGCAAATAATTTTTAGAAGAATCAATGCAAACATCATTTATTTAATCCAAGTAAATGATATTGGTGTGTGCACGGGTCCTTGAAATTGGTAGTTAGCCCATATCATGATAATAATAAACATATAATCATAACCACTATTGCATGTAATAAATTTGTAAAAGTTGTGATCATAAGCATAATATAACATATGCAAAAACTATCCAAATGTAATATATATGTCAACCCAACATCATATATTAATCCATCTCCAAAATAAATAATAATTCTACTGATGATCAACACATAATCCACTAATTAATGCTTCAAATAACCATAAGGGAAAATTGGATGTGATAGAGTAAGGTTTAGGAGTACACTTGTGTGTTGATGTAACCACCTTGCCTATTGGCAAGTTGTTTTTAAAATGATGTATCATTTAAGGCTCTAAAATTGAGATTAGTATAAATATAGATAAATATTTAAAATGCATATATTTAAGGAGATAGATAGATAAAGAGAGAGAGGTACATTCACCCCAACTTTAGAGCAAAAGTGAGTTTCTACCTAGCAGTTGAGATTAGTTCAGCTATGTAACCCAATAATACTTATAAACTAGTGAGGTTGGATGATAAAATTAGATACAACCTAAAAAATTGTCAAGATTGAATTATTTAATCACCTCAACCATACCAAAAGGTGTACCAACTACTACAACATATCAGTTTGACAAAGTCTGTAAAAGTCCATGGGGTATCAGTATGTGCAATCATTTTGAAATCTAAAATTTATTTCAATTTTATAATATTAGGCACATGTTTCATATGATATGAACCTTAGATATGTCTCATGCTAAAACTATGTACAAAAATGGTATCAGTGTATAGAATTCTACCACAACTATGAATCTAAAACATATAACTATGTGATTTGGCCAATTTAGATAACAATGTAAGTGTGGAGGACATAATTCCAAAGCATACCCCCATTATATATGGATAAATATGAAACTGATATAAGTATCAATATGGAGGGCATGTTTTGAAAGCATTCCCCCAATGTGAATTGGAGATGTTGAATATTGAGTAAGCATGGAGAATATGCTTCCCAAAGCATGCTCTCATTGAATATGTGAATTGATATAAGTACTATACTAAATGAATGTGGATAACATGCTTCCAAATCATGCCCCCACTAAATCTAAAAATTGTGAATGTGTGGAAGGCATGTCCATATGACATGCCCCACTGAATATGTAAACTAATATTAGTACCAAATATTGAATGAGTGTGAATAACATGATTCTAAATCATGCCCCCACTATAATCTATAAACTATGAATGTGTGGAAGCCATGTCCAAATGACATGCCCCCATTGAATCTAAAATTGGTATAAGTACCAAATATTGAATGAGTGTGGAGAACATGATTCTAAAGTATACCCCCACTATAATTTGGAAACTATGAATGTGTGGAAGCCATGTGCATATGACATGCCCTCACTAAGTCTAAGAATTTTTCAATGTGTGGATAACATGATTCCCAAGCATACCCCCATTAATATGTCCCCCCTTTGATGTGAGGGAAAAGTAGTACATGGAAGTTACCTCACCTCAAAAATTAAAGACAACTATAAATTTTATGAAGGTAACCATGTAGCATTTATAAATAACATGTTTAGGTAAATGTATCACTAAGGCACATAAAATCAATGTGTTCACATGTAGGCCTAAGATTCATGATAAATATCTTGGAAAAATATAGATAGTAATCATAAAATATCAACAAGCAAATAAGTGCACACACAAGAGTAATCATAAGTAAGTCAAAATTCAATTCTCCAAAGATATTGAAAATAAGGGTCATGTTCAAATTCCACAAAATCAAGAAGACATGACTTAGTAAAATGTACATAAAGTAAGGAATGCCATATTCAAATGCCCATACAACAAGCAGTGACATATTCAAATTTCCAAGAAGGAAAACATAGGCACAAGGACCACATACAATTGAACATATTGAAATTCCCAACCAAGTAAGATAATAGCAAGGAAAAACACTCAAGGAAGTGTATAAAGGAAATTCATAAACAACAAGCATAAATAGATCATAGTGCCTCATGGATCTAATGTGTTAGAAAAAAATGTCAAGTGCATAGCATATCAAGTACCATGTGCAAGATATAAACATGGATAAATAATGCGTAAGTACATATGTGAGCTCAAAAATGATAGTGTAAAGTGATCATCAAATCATATAACTTGTGTGTATCAAGATCAAAGAAAAGGATTCCCCCAATGTCCATATAACATGAGTAGAAGGAAAGGCCAATATCTGAGATAAGAGTGTATCATGTATTTGTGTATGTCTGTATATGTATATGTAGGAGTAAATGATATTATATACCTCCACATGTAACTATCACATAGATGCCAAGGATTCAATAGAACACATAGGTGATAAAAAATGTTTTTAGATTTTTGAATGTTTTTTTGTATTTCTAGTATTTTTAAGAGTACCAATCAAGGAAGCCATCATCATTGAAAGTTATAGGACCATTTTTCAAAAATTTTAGGTGATGTTTATAACATTGGATTACCTATTATTCAATATTCTTGTCCAATGATTTCCTTAAAGCTAATGTTGTGGGAATATAATCATATCCATCATGTGGTATAAAAATTTCTATGCCCATTACAAGAAAGGTGATACACATATTTGTAGTATCCAACTTGGCTTACCATTTGAATATCCAAGCTTGTCTAAGATTTAATTTCAAATGGGGTTCATGGTATAGTATCTATATGGTTTTGGTCACCAAATTTGTACCAAAATTAACATGTAACCAAATATATCCATGAGATTCTATGTAGAGTATATGAGTCCCTTTGTAATATGTCCCAATTATTTGATACATGCAGTTCCACAAGTTGTATCCAATTTTTTATTATCAAATTAGAGATGAAAATAATATTCACCATCAATATTAATATTAATATTCATGATTTGGTCGCCTTGAGATATAGTTCTCATTCGAAAGATAAGAAGGATTTTGCCTTTTGATAGGTTGTGAAGCTTCTAGAGAAGACTCATTGTTCACATGGTATATTTACATTTAAAATTTTTAAAGTTATATTAATGGTTTAACCAAGAGGGATGAATGGATTAAAAATCATTACATGCTCATGTATTATGATTGTGTTCCCCTTATCTAGATTTAGTGTCATTTCTTCTAGAAGTCAATTAATCTTATATGTACTTGGACATGTGGGTTTAGACAAGTTATGCGAAATGTGATCAAGTGGATCAAATTTTAGTTCTCACATTTTATCATCTATCATATCATGATAAATATCATATTAATTATAAACATGCCCAATTTTATGATTAGTATTGACCAATAACGGAAGCTCAAATGAAGGAGGTTCTTATGGTTTTAATGGCTTCTTCGATAATGGTTCTTGTTCTTGATGTGCACTTAAATATGTGATACCTTATTTGATTTTTGAAATAAATGATCCATTATAATTGACTCACCTATTTCATAAGTGTGTATATGTTCAATATAAATTTACTATTTAGGTTGATACTACTATAAGAATGCTTTCAATGTCATCTTGTATCATTTTGAAAAATTTGAAAGGGTCATGATTTGTGGGAATTGTAAGTAAATTCCCATCATGTATGAATTTAAAACATCTATGAAGTGTATATGGGATATCCTTTATTGAATTTATCTAAGGTATAACCAAAATCAAATTATAATGCAATGATTTCGACATTACCTGAAAAGTAGATGAAATAGTTTTTGGTCCTAATGTCACATCCAATGTAATTTGACCAACTATAGGACTATGTGAATTATTGAAACCTTGGATATGCATGATTTCATTTTTAATTATATTTGTGTTAATGTCCATGGTGGATAAAAATTTAATACTAAAAATGTTTAATATTGTTCTATTATCGATGAGCACCCTTTTGATGCCCTTATTTTGTATTGTCACTTATATGAACAAAAGTAACTCTTGATCAATAATATATTAGGATGGTAAGTCAATTGGATAAAAGGTAATAAGTTTGGAATTATTCTTGAGATATTTCATGATATTTAAAAAATAAGCATGCTAAATATCATTTGGAACTTGAGTTTCACACAATGTCTCATATAAGATGTCCTTGTAAACATTAAATTATTTTAGGAGCTCAAGTATTGAAATTTTGGCATGTGTATTACTCAATTGGTCAACAAGATCATATCCCTTAGATTTTATCACAAGTTTAGGCTTAGGAAGAACCTACTATATATTAATAGGTGATGTAATAGGTTGATCAACCTTACCTCTTCGATTGGTAACAACATGGATTTCAAAACACAATATAAGCCATGGGTGAATAATGGGTGCAGGATGGTAACTATAAATTGATGAAGGCTTGGGTTGAACAAATATTTAAGAGAATATACTTTGGCATCTAGTTACTAGCACTATATCATTGCAAGAATAATTATAAAGAGATATCAAATGTTGTCTCCATTTTAACACTCTCTCATTATGTGTGTGAATTTGCTTAAGATTTTTACAAGAGAATTAAATTAGCAACCTATTACAATTATCATAAATTATAAAACAAAATGGGTGATGGATGCATCCATGGTTCACATATTATATAATAATTAGGAATGGGCAATAGGAGAATAAATCAAAAAACTAAAAGTGACCTAATGTTTTGTGTTCAAATATTGGGTTCAGTAAATGTTTAACCCTAACTTGGATATGGATCCTCTTGGGTATAAAGGGTTAATAATATATAAGTGATAAGTCACAAGGGTGAATATTAGATCTACAATAGGCTAATTAAATGCTACACTTATATGTACCATAGATTGAATTTATTAAATTGAGATAAGTTATAAATGGAAAGTACAAGTATGTTAGATATAGAAATGACATAAAACAAGGTACTTAGTTGGCTCTAATGATAATAAATATCTATAAGTATAATAGGTTAAAATTAGGTGGGAAAACAATTTTGAAAAAATTATCAGATTCTAAATTTGGGACTTCTAGCTCTTTTGATAGTAACATCAAACTAGGATGGTTAGCTTGACACTACTATTTAGGTTTAACACTAGTTTCCTGTACATAATATTAACTAAAATAGGATGTGACCACATGGATGTTTCTAGGTTTCACTTTGGCTTCACTCTAGTACATTAAGATCTAGGTCATGGACTATTTCTCCTTGTGAAATGGAAAAATGCTAAATTTATATCTTTAATGTAACCTTAGAGAAAAATGGGTTATTAGGAACATAGTGTCGAGATGACCCAAAATTACCCCATTATCAAATGGTGTTGCCTACATAGCCAATACTCCATAAGAGGGCCTTAGTCTCATGTTGTTATCCCCTATGTGTTGGCTTGTTTGTGAATCACATAATGTGTGTAAATCAAGTACAATAATGAACTAGTTTGTAACTTGGAAAATAAGACCTTATGATTACTCCTTTAGTAATTTAGACCTATAGTTGAGTTGTTCCTTTTATTTATATGATAATATTGTAGAATAGGAAAGCTTTTTATAACTTGAGTGCTTCTTAAATGCTCTTTTGGTCTAATTTATAGGTGAGAATGAATGAGTGTTGATATTATATTTATACCAATTTTGATCAGGAGATGATTCACATTAAAACATTTAGGCTGATCATTATAGTATGTTTCATTTGAAAATTGGATGACTTTAGGGAACTAGACATTTGTGTCAGGGTAGGATAATAATATATACATTATTGTTTGTCCTAGATGTTAGTGTCCAAGGAGTAGGAGAGCAATTACAAGCTCATAACTTTTAGAGGTGTAAGATAAGTACATTTTAGGCATTTTAGATAATATAGGATGTATGTGTCATCGATATAAGACTGGTTGGACTAAGTGATAGGCCAAGGGGCATGAGATAGATCATATGTAAGGCTTAAAAAAGCAAGGGATGTGTAGAACTAAGAAAAACAACCAAGGTTTGAGTTTTTCAAGTGTATAAGACTGAGGTGCTACATAATAAAAAAAATCATCTATAGATATATTGAAGAGATATATAATTATTAGATATATAGTTTTCTAACGTATAAAAACATTGGATATATATTTTTTAATAATATTTTTTATTTTATATTCAATTTATACATACATACATACATACATACATACATACATACATACATACATACATACATACATACATACATACATACATACATACATACATATATATATATATATATATATATATATATATATCTAGATTTATAATGGAGCAAAAAAAGTAAATTGTTATGACCTATGTCATTGTAAAGTTGATATTTTTATATAATTTTTACAATTACTTTTAGAAACTATCCACCAAGATTTAATTAGTTCTACCAATTTTTAAAAATCTAAATATTTATTAAATACTAAGATGAAAGTTACTTGAAAAAATTAATCATGAAGTTTCCATCTCAAATTTATTTTGTATCTAATTTAATTTCTAGTTCGTGCTTTAGAGAAAGCCTTGAAAGGCATGCAACATTAAACATCACACATATCCAATTTGTCTAGAGTGGATTTTTTTCTTAGGTTGTTTGAAATGGACTTTCTTACCATTATGAATTTAAATTATGGCACAATCACATATCCAATTTGTATCAATTTTAATTCCTATTATGTACTATGGATAAATCCTTCAAAGGCACATAACATTTAACATCATAGGTATCCACTTTATCTAAAGTGGAAATTTTTAGTGGGTTATTTGAAATGGAAATTCTTTTCCCTTGGGTTGTTTAAAGGAGATTTATTACAATTATAAATTTATATAAATTATGACATGATTATTTGGATAAAAGGGACCAAATTCATGTGGGGATTGGCATTATTCGTATTAACTTTTTGAAAAGAAATTGCATTGACTTTTCATTCTTCAGAAATGAAAAACATTGGAAATTTCCATGGCTAGTTTAGTTTTTTTTTTGGATAAATAGAGGGAATCAAGGATACCTAACCCAATACCTAAATATATATTCTCTAATACATGGTGATACACCTTACAATATTATGGGTGGTGTGAAGTGGGCCCTCACCACACACTAAAAATAAGTTGAGAGTCAAACTCATGATTAGGGCTACCTCTACAAGGTATAAAATCCAAGTGAGATATACCTTGGAGCTTTCCATAAATAGTTTTAATCCACATGTTAACATTTGAATTTTATTCATTTATAGAGTTTGGGTTGTTTTCATGGTGTACACACTTAAAAATTATCATTATGATCTATATTATTATTATTATGGATTGCACATTGCAATTTATTAAACATCAATGTATAAATCTAAATAATTTATTTTGTTTTCAAAAAATATTCATTCAATGGTAGGTATCTATTTACTAGTTGTTAAATTACATAATTTTGAGGTATTTGTGTATCAATATAAATTAGGTGTTATTGATATGTTTTTTGGTTCGTCATGTGCCCAATTCTTTTTTTTCCTAGATTTTTTCTCTCCTCATGATTTCATGGTCTTTTGGCAATCTCTCCAAAACCATGCATTTCAAATTTATAGCATGCCATAAACATGGAGTGCAGATTTATAGGGATTTTTGTGGTCTTATTTGGTTAGGGTGCACCTATTTTTGTGGTCTCATATTTTTTCTCAATTTTTTGATGTAAGTTTATATGTCAATAAGGTCCTAATTTGAATTCAAAAAATCTATAAATACATAATCATCTTATTAAATTTGGATAATTTGATATAATCATATAACATTTGAAAAAATCATTGTTGATCATAAGAATCTATTGATACTTTATAAATTTTTTGAAAAATAAATAAATCATTAGATCACTCATTATAGCATTGAAGTTCACATTAACAATACATTGCTTACTAAATTACTATAATTATTAGATTGTTGTTTTTGATATTGTAAAAATTGAGTATCCTAACTAATTTAAAGATATAATAGATATTATGTGGTGTAAATTATACCCCAAAATATTTTTTTCTTGTAGTTGTAGATCTAGAATTTTAATTATGTCAAGAAGAAGAATTACATTTTCCTATTCATTATAGAGAAGTTTTAGAAAAATTAACAAGGATTTTGATATATGAATAAAGGATACTCAAAATTTAGGATCAAATCTTTAAACCATTACCATAGTGCAAAGCATATGCCATTGGACACAAAAAGAAGAGTAAAATAATAATATTAAAATATAGAATACATAACCCAAAATACATAATGATTGTACAAATGGAGATCAGTGGTATAAATATATTTTGAAATCTCAATCTCTCCTTTCCCTAATTTTTAAAATAAATATGGATTCCACAAAGGGTGGTAGAACATGTGAGGTTAGTAAGCATTAAATTCATGCTTTTATAGAAATATGCATACACGAATTATACTTAGTGGAACTTTGGGAGGTCTATTTAAAGAAATAAAGGTATTCATCCTATAAGAATAGGTAATATAAGATATGCTTGATATGGTACCCATGTAAAATAAATGCAAACTATAAAAAATGAGATACACTGCAAGTGTCTCCCAAAAAGCCAATAAAAGAAAGAAAAAAGAATACTAAATAAGGTGTTTGGTGGATGGAAAGTCACTTAAGAACTCATTGTTATATGAGTGGTCAAGATACACTACTCTATAAAGAAGGTGACATTTTATTCAATAGAATAAATCACAAAAAGGAGACTGTCAAATGTGTCAAAAGTGTAAACAAGTTAACTAAATTGAATATAAAATCAACTACTTAAATATAGAAGATAATGTGTGTTAAGGACTAATAAGGGACACAAACCTAAAGATGTAGTATATACACCCCCACCCCATGCTACTAAATACATATAGTGACACAAAAAAATGTAGGAGTGGACTGTAGAACAAGATTAAAAGAAGAGTTAGTTTCTATAGTAGTATTCAAATACAAAAAAAATAATGAAACATAACACTTCAAGCTTTCTCCCTAGGGTGAGATAGAATCACTAAAAAAATAAATCAATACAATAATATGAACAATACATTCACCTTCCTAGAATAATCCATATATAAAATATTATGGAAATGCTTATGCTCGATTTATGGATATAAGAGTATTTATCAATGTGTGTTTTCATTCTAATAGTATCTCCCCTTGTCCATGAATGGCTTTGGTCAATTTGGATGAGGAATAGTGAAACTTCCAAGACATGTTTGGCATTAATTATTTTCACATATAATCTTGATAGAAAATTGTGATGGCTTTGGTAGTTATAACCTCACTAAAATGATATGGGCCATCCATCTCAATATCAAGATGTGTGGTCCAAAATTGATTCAACTTTGGAGACCAAATACAATTAATGGTAAAATTAATATTTGGAATAAAGGATCAATTAATATGAATGGCTTGTATGAATCAAATATTTATTTCATTTATTAAGCACATATTAATTTTTTGAATTTTTGATCAATGATGTAACCTTTTGTTGAATTTTGATTATATAAAATTAAATATTAGCTAATTTGATATTGGTTTTTCACCTAAACATTTAATTAGATTCAATTAGTTAAGTGAATTTGATTAGGATTTTTACAATTCTTAAAATTTGATTAATTACCATGCACTATTTGTTGAAAACATCTATTTTATAGGTCATAATTTGACTCATGATGAATTATAAAAAGATAATGATTGCATACAACATAATGCCCTAATTAGGAACATATTAACATGAATCAGGAATTGCACATGATGTGTATAGATGAATCAGAGCATTTTGGTGGTTTTGTTCTAATTTTTACATTATTACAGGTAGTCGTTTAGACTTATACTTTTAACACAACAATGGTGAGAATTAGATGTATACATTTTACCCTTGTTTGAGAAGGTGTTGTGAGACATTAGGCACAATAACATATTTTCAAATAATGCTAAAGTCATTTTAAGAAGAATTTGAAAATTTTGGTCGAAGAAATAATTGGTGATGCATGATGTCATTTAAAGAGGGTAGGTGGGGATGAAAGACTAGCATGGGCTGTTAAAAAGAAACTAAAGAAATATAAATAAACTAGACCCAAAAAGGGTACTCTTGGTCGATAGATATTAAGGTGCCCTAGTAGGGTAAATTTAATAACTTAAGTCAAAATTTTACCATAATAAGGTATATTTTATCTTTTATTAGTCTAAAATGTTTGCTTTAATATGGTGAATTTTCATTTAAATAAATGATTATCCTACATGTGAAGAAATGGTCGGGTTATAGTAGATAATGAGATATCTTATTGTAGCATTATTGATTTGGATTTTATGAATTTATATTTTAAATATATCACTAATATATTATGCACTATGATATAAAAAACCATGATGAACAACCAGTAATGTGCATTAGGACCGACCCTTAAACTACTAGATAAAGGAAAACACCGCATCAATAATAAGAACTAGGATGGAAATATCATTGTAAGCCAGTGGATAGACTCAAGTATAATTTTGTAACATAAATCACCATGATGATGCCCCTATAAACACTATGGAATGAGTCAAGGTGAAAATAGAAAATGGAAACACAACACATTTTAACAAAACATATAAACACAAACTATAAAAATAACCATAGAGAGTGTCCAATTATTTTAAGAAATGTCCCAAGAATAATGAAAATGCCACAAATATTATTTAGGAGGCCCATGATGACTTCTAGAGAGGAGATTAGAAAAAATATTTTAGATGGGTGGGCCCATGACCAAAATAAATAAAAACATTTTAGCAGAAGAGGCTGAAACATGGAGTAATTAGAAGAAACTGGCTCAAAAAATGGGAAAGCAAGGTAAAAATGAGCCTCCTAGGAAGAATAAAGGATAAAAAATAATCCCAAGGGCTAAAAATTCAAAATTTTGACTATATATTCACCCCTTGTGGTGAAAACTATTCATTTTACCCTCTAATATTATAATTCATAGCTTTGGTACTTGTATATGAGAGAGATGAGCAAAATGCTTAATATAACGCACCAGAGACATCTTGTGTAGTGTTTTTGGGAGTACTAGTGACCATGAGGGAGTGGGGCATTAGTAAATAACTTTTTTTGTTTTTAATTGGTCATTAATTACATTTAATGATAGGTAGAAAATCAAATTTTGGTGACTTCACTTTTTTTAAAACAAGGAAAACAATGAAGTCATCGATAGAAACAATGATTTCACCATGAAATTAATGAATTTTTAATATAATTTATGAATCATTAAAATAAATGAGTATCACTATATCAATGATATCACATATTATAACATAAATCACATAAAATGGAAGGATTGATGAGACAATGGTGAGGTCAGTAGTCAAATAACAATATTCCCAATCAAACAAAAAAATCACCAAACAAATAAAATAAGGCATGAAAGTGACAAGTTTTATATAAATAGCAAGGTCATCCTAATAAATTATGGGATCCACCTACATAGAATTGAAGTCATATATCTTAGAAATAAAATGATGATATCACCCAGTAGATTGGCAAAAACACTCTATAGAATGGAGAAATTGCCAAGGAAAATGACAAGGTTACCACAAATGGTAAATGATATAGGAGAAAGGAGAAACTAGGATAGAAGAATAATATTCTAAGTCCAAAACTAGAATAAAATGGTAGATTTATTAGCTATAATTAAAATAGATAAGTGACTAAGTTGGTTTGATTTGGTTTGTGATACACAGGAGAGCATAGGTATCACCACAACACATGAGTGATGGTTGTAGGTGATATGCTAGCTTAGCATTATGACAGATGAGAATGTGGGGATATTAGAGGTAGTAAATTTATGAAAATAGGAAAAATTATAGTGATTCAAGTGGATTATGCATACTTGTCATCACTAGAAGATCATTGGCATTCAGAGACTTAAACATTATATCTACCTATTAGAGAGGCCACCATGACCCTCGAAGATGTACACCATATTTTTCAAGTGCCTATTTGAGGTTTAAATTTATATTGGATCCCATAGGGAAAGATTATAGTATTTTAGGATCTGATTAGAGTGATGAACCTAGTTATTATAGAGGGGTCCATTAATATTGATGTATTAGATTACTTGGCTTGGCTTCTAATGATTGTTCTAGGATTACCACCACCTCTTCCATAGGGTTTAGTGCCCCAAGAGGTATTTATTTTGATGGTTCTTATTCATGAGATCTTATTTCTTGAAAAGATCAAATGAGATTTATAGATTAGCCTTATCATAGTAATGCGAGATATGTTATATTTCACTACATGATTTATATGGGGCCTAGTTATAATATCTCAACTATACATGGATGTACACATGATTGCATATCAAAGAGGGTGTAACATTGAACATAACACTTTACTCTAGGGATAGTTCTGGTAGCACATTACTATAGAGTGATCTATTAGACAAAAAATTTAATGGGGACTTGGGAATATAGTGGTGTATGGTTTGGTTCAGATGAGAGAGGGGATATGAAGCCATCTAATGGATTTGTATGTTTATAGGCATGCCATTGATGAGATGGTAGAAGGTGACTTTATTTGGTGTTTGTACTTAGGGATGTAGTTTGGATGGATAGAGGAAAAATTTGTATTTTAGTACATATTGATGCCCTACTACATCACAAGTTACCATGACTTCATCATGGAGAGATATAGGACAGATCACATGCAAAGGTAGTTTAGCTTCTAGCAAGATTTATTAGATGGGCCCCACATTTTTGTACATCTTATGTGAGAGATTAAAGAGGGGTATTATTGTACTAAGATCCCATTCCATTATATATTTTTATATGTTATAACCTATATTATGGGCTAATACAAGTGGGGTTGTATATGCCAATGTTATTTATGCCTATATATCATGGTGGATAGGTTTCTAGCCTCTCTAACTAATAGAACTCAACCCCATCAGCCAAGGCACCATAGTAGAGTTAGAAAGAGGAGGGATGGAGATCAAGCAATGGCATATGTATAAGGATAAGTTCCCATACAATAAGTGATACCACATGACATGCCCCTATAGAGTATTTAGGTTCTAGTACAATAAGTCCTTCAGATGCATGTACACCATATAACATAATAACAGCTATATCTCCCATTTGTATAGGGTAATGATAGAGATTGAGATGGGAATGGATATGGAGGACAAGGTCCTTAGATAGATATAGATATGATCAAGGTAGTAGGTACAGACAGAAGCCATGGTATAAGGATAGGAGAGGCTAGTTCCTCTAGCATAGGGACTGATACAAATACATGAGAGGCTCAACCCTCCATCCTAGGGATGGACATTAATACAGGTATAGGGATAGGATAGGCTAGTCCCTCTTGTATAGGGAGATTAATAGATGAACAAACACTCTTTTATAGATGTAGTGTGAGATCATAACATGTTTATCATATATTGTTAGGTTATATCAAAATGTGGTAGGGTTATGAACTGAGCTATCCATGGCCCAAGGTGAGACCACCAAGATATTGGGTATCATCTTA